>ML310766.1:0-40941 GCA_005239505.1 Nicotiana paniculata
AACCCGTCCGGTTAGAAAAAAAAAGTAACCGGCCCGGCCCGGCCCGCCCGTTAGACACCCTTAGTGTAAATTAAGAGCCCGTTTGGCCATACAAAAATTTTCCTTTTTTCCAAATTGTTTTTTTTAAAACAATGTTTGTTTATCAAATTTAAAACATTTTTTCCAATTTCACTTTAAAATATATTTTCAAATTTGAAAAACTGGTACTTACCAGTTTTTCAATTGAAAATACATTTTCACTAGTTTTTAATTTTATAAATTTACCTATACTTTTAAGATTTATACAATGACCCCAGCAACTATTAACCTACAACTACCCATAGAAACACACGTGCGGGTTTTTTTTAAAATTCTTGGTGATGCAAGCAGCCAACTAATCCATCTTTTGTTTTTATTTTATCTTTTAAAATAGGTAGGTTTTATTGAATTCTTGATATACCCCAATATTAAAGGAGAACTTGTTCATAATCATATTGTTTTTTGCTTAAATTCCTTCTCTGTGTATTAGTAGAATTAGAAAATATGATATTTATTTTGCATCTTCTATGTTAAACAATAGCATTTTGATTGTTTATTTCAACTAGGAAAATCATGTTTCATGATTTTGAAAGCAAATATTATAACCAAACACAAACTTCATCTTCAATTGAAATTTCAAATTCCAAAAAAAAAAAATGGAATGTATGGCCAAACGCCTACTAAATATTCACGCTTTTGTGATAAATAGTCTATCTATCTCAATTTATGTGATAATATATGATTATTTATTGAATTTTAAAAAGCTAATCTTTTTTTTTTTTTGAAAACTTGTAACTAAGTTGGCATTTGGACGTAAAAATTGTAAAATTCCAAACAAAAAAGTGAAAAGAATTATCAAATGAAAATGATATTTGAAATTAGAGTTGTGTTTGGACATGAATATTATTTTGGGTTGTTTTTGAAGTTTTGTGAGCGATTTGCGTAAATTTTGAAACACAACTTTTTGAAGTTTTTCAAATTTTCGAAAAATTTCAAAATTCATTTTCAAGTGAAAATTGAAAATTTTATGGCCAAACACTAATTTCGGAAAAAAATGAAAAGTTTTCGAAAAAAAAAAAGAACTTTTTTATGTCCAAATGGGCTCTAAAATTATACTCTCCCTGTTTCAATTTAGATGACACACTTTTCTTATTAGTTAGGTTAAAAAAGAATGATATATTTAAACAATTGGAAATAATTCAACTTAAACTATTCAACGAGAAGCTTTTATAATTACACAAGTGTGATGACCCCATAAAATTTTTACCTCTTAAGCTTTTAAGACCACAAGGTTCAAAAGTCTTTTTTTTTTCTTAAACTCGGTGTCGAGTCAAACTACCTCATCTAAATTGAAACGGAGGGAGTATTTGTTTGTAGTATAAATTATTTTGTTAAGTATAAATTAAAAATTTAAAGTTAAATGATTTTAAAAATAAAAATATAGAGTATCATTTTTCAGACAAACTAAAATAAAATATGGGTGTTATCACTCTTAGCCCGTGTTAGAAATTATTTACATTCGGTAGCCGAAAAAGTATATAAAATTTGTATAACATACATAATGTATATATATACTAAAAATATACATTTTCGGTTATTAATTTGAGAGCCGCTATACAATATCATTTTCCCAATAAAATACTAGTATAACATAAATTAGGACGAAGGAAGTTTATTTCTAAAATATGTAATTATATACTGTGAGGGGAAATGTCAATTTAAAACTATTTGATTAATAACATATATATGAATTTTATTTTATTTTTTGAGATTTCAATCAAGCATTTTTCTTTTGTTGCCTTTTTCACATTTTGATATTTTTTTTTTTTTGGTTAATTCATGAAGGAGGAGTCATTCTAAAACTATTTAATTAATAAAATACATATGAATTTATTTTCTTTCTGGTAACTAAAGCATTTGAGCATTTCTCTTATGTTGCTTTTTTCATATTTTGATTTTTCTGGTAATTCACGAAGGAGGAGTGGAAGAGGAAGCTGGCTATAGCCAGTCCGAAGAGGCCACTTATGAAGCCACGCGCAGCGACGGCGCGTGAGTTGATGAGGGTATGCAGGGAGTTACAGGGGAGATTCGAAGAAGTGAAGGTGCCATTTCTGATAGTACACGGCGGCGATGACGTCATTTGCGATCCAGCCTGTGCGGTGGAGCTGTATCGACGATCAACGAGTAATGACAAGACTTTGAATATATATCCGAAAATGTGGCACCAGCTGGTAGGTGAACCAGAGGAGAATGTGGAGAAAGTGTTCGGAGATGTTGTGGAGTGGCTCAGAACGAGAGCTGAGAAGACCACCGTGGACGGCGGCGAGTAATGAAGTGTTTGTATGGAATTTGTTTGGAATATTGTAGTTTAGGTTAAAGAAGTGCTGAGGTAGTTAAGAAAATAGCGAACAGTGTGATCTGTAACACAAAAGGACCAAAAATAACTTTGTACAAGCATTATGCTGAACAATAATTGCTGCTCGTATCGTGTTTGGACGAATTGCAAAAATCAACTTATTTTGAGAGTTATTTTTTTTTAAAAGTATATTTTTCGAGAGTATTTTTGGTGAAAAATAATTTGTATTTGACTAATTAATTAGAAAAATATTTCTGAGAAGCAATTAGTATTTGACCAAGCTTTTAAAACTGCTTTTAGGTGTATTTTTATTAAAAGTGATTTTCAAAAAGTGCGTTGGAGAAAAACTATTTTTTTATCCTTCTCCAAACTATAAAACACTTTTCTTTTTTCTTTCAAAAACTTCCAAACACTTAATTTTGAAAAAAAAATACGTTTTCTTTAATAAAAAAAAAAGGTGCTCCTAGGATTGGAAAAGCTTGGCCAAACAAGCTATAAATCTTGAACTAAAAAGTCGACTTAGAACTTTTCTCATTTTATCTTCTAGTCGTCTCATCATTTTAGTATAAAAGTTTTCCCGGGATTAGCTAACACTTCAAACCAAATATGGAATAAAGTTAATCCCAAACTTTATCTCGCAATTATTATCCTTATCTCATGTATTTGGTTTGAATATGGCTTATGCTGGGATAAGTTATGCTAGGATTAGTTATTCAGGTATTGTTTTTTATCCATTGTTTGGTATGTTGTATTAAAAATGACAATTGCATAATTTCTAAGAAGAATGTATAAGTTATCCCGGCATGAATTACCCACCCTCTACAATGTATAAGTTATTCCAATACTAATTTTAATCTCGAGATAACTTATACCAAATTTGCTAACCAAACAAAATATTAAAGTGGTATTAAATTTTATATCAGCATTATACCTTTCTTAACGACCCTTAAGTATACTATTTACATCATTTGACAGGATGTGATACAAGCGTTGTCTGAATGTTTTGTTTTATCCGGTTGAATCCCTCCACTAGAAAAAGAAAAACAAAGAGTACAATTTGTAATCAAATGACAAAAATAAACTTTGTAAAAGCAGGTAGTCCAACTGCATGCAGGTATAAATAAGGGTTGAAAGAAGTTAAGGATGTAATATTACCATTCACAAGTACTACATGTTTATGCATTCAGAGTCTTGCATAATTCTTCTCCTTAACCAGTAAAAAAGGGCAAAAAGGACATCCAAATGAAAGGAAAATCAAGCAAGCCAAAAAAGGTCTCTAGCTGACTAATTACAACAAGCCTAAGCTTGGATTTCCTAAGTTCCCAGGAAGACTGAAGATCATTGACTGCCCATGAACAGGAACATATAATGCAACGAAATAATACCAAAATGAGCAAAATATTAGTCAAGCACCTACAGTTATAAATCTTAGAAAGAATATCATCCCTTACAGAGTAAAAATCTCATCTTTACAGGTCTAAACAAGAACCCCGTAATCATTCTGTTGGGCAATGTCCTCTCTAGTTTCATGGGAGACCTGGGGAACAACATCAATTGAAGCATGAGACTTATCTTCTGCTACTTCACTGGAGAGCCGGCCATCTTCTTCAGCTAGATGATGGAAGTGTGATTCGTCAAGTCCATTAGCATCTTCGCAAAGCTCCAAATCATCGACACTGTGAGCCACATGAGATATCCGGCCGTGATCATCCTCACTTACTGTAATACATAAATCATCACTGCCCATGTGATATAGGTGAGAGTCATCTGCATCAAAAGTTGTAGCAGGTAACCGAGATTGCACAGGTATCCCTGCTGCATAATATTGCTCTATCTCTTCTTTCCGCTTACGTTTGCCCATCCCCTTCCTTCTTACTCTCTCCTTTCCACGTACTCTCTTTCCAACTTCACTTTGTGAGTTTGTTGCAACAACTACTGTACTTGCAATCTGATCCCTCAAGCATTCATAAGTAATATATCGGATTCTTGTGACAGATTGTAACTGTTGATCATCCATCCCATGAGTTGAAAGGGTGTCTGCTATAAGGGCAATCTCCCTCAGTGCAGCATTCTGCAACGACAAAAAAACAGATTGTAATGAAAAATTGGAGGTCCACTGTGGAGTAAGGAGGTAAGAGAGGATGTGGATAACAGAAATTGAAATTTTCTAAATTAGTTTACCATTCTTTGAAACTCAGATGAGATAGGCACAGGCCTCCCCACCAACTTCCTTGTAATTCTCAAATACCACTGCATGTATTCACTTTCCTCCACATCTTCCTCTGCCTCCACAATGTAGAGATGGCGATTCGACCATTCATTAAGCTCTGACTCCATTTTTGTCGAGAGATCTACACCACCATCAACTCCCCGGCTCTTCCTTTCCCACTTTTGTACCTCTTCAGGGACTGTCTGATGCATGCCAAACTGCCTTAGGCAACGATCCGGAAGGTGCCTTTCAGCCTTGTCATAACATATCAACATGGTCTTTGATCTCCCGAGAATGAGGCTGCGTAATATATGTTCTGGTATGACAGTGTGACTAATGTTTGAGTAAGGACACCAGTCAACCTGGACGAAAGCATAGAATTGTTCCATTTTCTTAAGCTCTCCAAAAGGTAAATGAATCAAGTCACATAAGCAAGTTCTGAAAACTAACTTACGTCGGATGGCTTCATAGAGTCCAATGCTTTTCGGTAGAATGCCACATCACGGTTTGATGTTGGACTGCTTTGTTTACCTTTCCACCTAAGTACAAATGGGAAACATTCATGGATTGGATCATGATTAAGCTTTGGCCGACCAACATTGAGGTGGTAGTAACTCCAGCACTACAAGAGAGGAAAAACTAATCACAGGAAGATTTAATATAAAGGTGAGCTACTTTCTAATTACTTATCAAAGCATGGCACAGCCAGGTCAGTTGTGTCCAGGAGGAAACCTTACAAAGGCAAAAAAATTACTAGCCTCATCATACCTGTAACAGTGTCAAACAGCCACTAATTGTGCTTTGAGACCTGAGGGAAGCATTCCCAAGCGCTCTGTACAAGAAAGATAAGGCTGCAGCACCCCAAGCATACTTGCCAGCTTCATCAAAATTTTCAAACAATGGAAGGTACATGACCGGTACTTTATTGCCAGTGGTAGTTGAAAAAATTGTGCTACCGACGAGGTAAAGAAGATAAGCACGTGTATGACGCTCAATATCCTCCATGGAAGCATCCTCAGGACACTGAGAGAAGGTCTCTTTCAACCAACTAAGCTTCACCATCCCACCACTCGTATATCCCGAGTCAGGTGCTTTCCCCAACAACCTGATACAGACTGCTTCACATGAAGTATATGTCACACCTATAACAGCTTCACCATCAACTGGTAGCCCAAGCAAGTAGGCGACATCCTCAAGGGTCACAGTCATTTCCCCAACAGTGAAATGGAATGTGTTAGTTTCTCTCCTCCATCTCTCAACTAGAGCAGAAATGAGTGGGTTATCCAAACTAATTGCCGGTATCATTCTTAAATAGCCAAATCCAGCCTTCTTAACCAACTCAATCTGTTTCTCTGTGAGCATCCACTGATCGAGCTTTGATGTGTGTTCATGGCACCTAAGAGCACTACGCTCCTGTCAACAGTCAGAACAAGTTATTTAATTCTTGTCTGGGTCACTGTTTTACAGTCAAGTATCAATTTCTAAAATTAAAAAAAAAAAAGGAGGAAGTTTATCTTAGTGAATACCTGCCCTTCCCAAATAGCAGATGATACATGTTTATCTTGATCGTACAACACAGCATCATCAATAGGTCCAGGATTAGTTGCATAGTAGTCCACCATCACTGCTTATGACATATCTCTGAAACAAGACAAACTTAACATTACTATTAAGGAAGAACAAAATTGAGGTTCTCATTAAAATTTGTAATGCACCTTAACTACATTGTTTGAAACTAAGGGACGAAAGCTTTATATTTAGGAAGCATTTGAACATAAACTAGTGAGATTTTTGTGAGCCGAGGGTCTTCCGGAAACAGTCTTTCTACTCCCTCGGGGTAGGGGTAAGGTCTGTGTACACACTACCCTCCCCAAACCCCACTAGTGGATTTTACTGGCCGTTGTTGTTATTTTAACAGAAACTAGTGATGGTAAGTCTAAAACGGGCATATAAATAAATAAAATGGGATAGGAAGATGGAAAAGAAGCCCCTATACCTTTTCCAAACCATGGTTAGAGCTGTTAGAAACCTTGAAAGAACCCAGAATATAAATCTTGTAAGACCAGCTAAGGATGCATCAAAAGCTAGACTACAAAAGAAACTACTTCACAAGTTAAACAAGCATGAATCTACATCATAAGTGGTGAGACAAGTAACCAATGTACATTTATACAAATGACCGACCCAGTGGCAAGAATCAAACCGTTCTTCATCTCAAACACCTTAGCCTTGAACAGGGGCGGCTCAAAATAATATGGGGCCTAAGGCGAAAATAAAAAGGGAGGCCTTAAATTTTTTTAATTTTTTTTTTCTCTTATAATTTATCGAAATCTAAAGAAGTTATAATCGATTTTAATTATTTCCATTGTCTAACCAATTTGTTTAATCTCTCTTGTGATATCATGTTGAGCTTTATTGATTTAGTGTTAAGAAACTTTTCCAATCGAGGCAACTGATACCTGATTGAGTTTGCCAATTAGAGTATTAGTAACTACTATGTTTCAAGAGTCATTCAATGTTAATGACGTATTTTAATAGTTACTAATCAAAGTAGCTTGAAAATTTCTATAAAAGCACTCAAAGAATTAAGAAAAATTGTTCTAAACTAACATTGTCAGAAGATCGATTTAAGTTGGGACGAATTAAAAACGGGAAACAACTAGTAACTACAATTTAAGATGTGTAAACTTTTAGATATAACTATTTTAACCAAATAATTTAAAAATTCTATCAATAGTGCATAATTATTATATATATATATATATATATATATATATATATATATATATATATATATATATATATATATATATATATATATATATATATATATATATATATATANTAGATTTTGGGGCCCTAAGTATTTTGGGGGCCTAAGGCCATTGCCTTAGTGGCCTTAGGCTCTAGCCGGCCTTGGCCTTGAAGTCCTGAGCAAGCTTAAGTAGCATATACAACATTATTTACCTTAAAATAAAATGAAAAGTAAAAACTAGGTCCTGCTTTTGTTCCACTAAAACTACCGGTTCCTTGTTTTTTTTTTGTGAAATATCAACTTCAATCGGACGTAGAAATAACAAATTATTAAGGTTTCCTATTGTTCAGTGAGAAATGTGATATGTTTTGTAAATATATGCAAGTATTTTCAATTTATTGCACCAAGAAGGTGCTAATTCCTGTTCGGTGAGAAATTATCTTATGACGAACTCCAAAAAGTAGATTATGTTATTTAAACATTCCAATTCTACAGTCAAAGACCTAACTGCTTAAAAAAGTACCTAGAAGTGATTGGAACTTCATGAGTCCTGATTAAGGAGGATTACCATCCTCTTGTTGCCAATCACTAGGATTATTAACTAAATTCCTAACTAACAAGGAATGCGAGTATTGAAATAAAAATAAGTTTTGAATGCTTCCCGATTTCCATTTTGGAATTATGTAAGTCAAGGAAAAATGTAAAACTGAAGTTGCTTACCAGAAAATAAAAGAAGATTATTGATCTCACATTATAGCAAAGAATTATAACTCTTATTACAAAGTTAACTTATCTTGTTTTGTTTACAAAATCATTCCTGTTAGTGGTTTTTGCGGGAAGATACCTATGGATAAGGAAATTCCAAGTAACTGTAAGATTTAAAGGTGACTAGAGAGGACATTGTCCAGAGAACTGTTATGTTACAAAGACAATACAACAACAACTATGCCTCAACCCAAAACTAGTTGCAGTCGCTATGTGACTTCTCTATATCCATTCCATTCCACTCCAGTTGGGTCTGTGTCATTTGACTACTCAAAATTTGACTTTAAGGACAAAGTAGGATTTCTCTTGAATTAGGGATTATCTAAATCTCACATCTATCCTATAGTGTCAAACAATCACCAATATAACTAAAAAACACGTGTTAAACACTAGACCTAATGTAAGAGCCTTAATCCCCACTGGTCAATATCATCTTATGGATACTTTTCTTCCACTGTATTTTGTTCTTCGCTGTTTTCATAAGAATTCTAAATAACGGTAAAGTTACTTTATTCATATTCGTACTTGAAAATCAAGCTTTTACTCACACGTTCCTACTTGATTCTCTAACGGTGTGTTCACTGGTTAATCTTGGAGTTAATAGTGCAAAAATGTCAATGCAGAGTGCTACACTGTTTCCACTTGAACCAGACTTTGTTTTCTATCAGAAGTCCAACATAAATACATACTAAATGATTCTGTAACTATTTTCTACTGATTGAAATTGTCATCCCTTACATATGTTTTTGCTGATATCATGACTTCAATACAATGTCGCACGCCACATAGCTCCAAGGGGTGTGTATCACTATGTGTTGAATTCCCTCAACTTCTTCGTATATTTACTTCTCCAAATTTTGACACCCCTAAATGAAAATCATGACTCTGCTACTGTTTGCAAACATCAAACAACTAATGCCCTCAATAACTTTTGATCAATCAATCAATCATCTATGCGTCGTCCTAAAAAATTAGGATAAAACATACGAAATATGATAACTACCAATCAATCAATCAACTATTGCTCAGTCCCAAAATAGTTGGAGCCAATTATACGAATCACTAGATATATTACAAAATACCACTAGTCTGAATGAATAAAAAAAATGTAAAAAAAGAGCTTACAAATTACCAAATTTTAATCTAATCCCAGTCACTAAAATGACTAGGTAAAAACCGAAAAGACCAACATACAAGAGAAAGGAAAAAATTGACTTTATGATAGGGTAGAAACCATATTGGCAAAGAGGAAAAGTAACAATTTTTAAAGCACAAAACACACACACACACACACATGTATATATATATATATATATTTAGAGAGACTGAGAGAGAATGTACCAGTTAAACTAGAAAGCCAAGGCAATGGGCAATGAATGTATGTGTGTCTCTCTCTCTGCGCGCGTGTGTGTAGAGAGAGAGAGAGGGTGACAAAGAGAGAGATGAAGGGTTAACGGAGAAGAAGATCGCCGGCGAAGATCGACGGAGGTGGAATTGAGAATCGGCGAGGCACAATTAGGAATACGGTGTCGTTAGGGTTAGGTTCTTTAAAAAAAAATTAAGCCTTATAGCAATTGGGGGAATTTGACAAACTGTCGATAAGGTTTTGTTCTTTGTTTGGACTTTGGATGTACATAGATTACACAATTCCTTGTTTGGGAAGAGGGAAAAAGGAAAAAAGTAACAATCTTTTATCACTAGTTTGAGTAAAGGACGATTTCTTCTAAATCCTGACATATTTACTTTAATAGTTGATGTCACAAAAAAGTAATTTTACAATATTATACTTCCTCCGTCTCATATTATCTGTCCTGATTCTCTTGTACACGTCCCTTAAAAAAAATTAACTAAGATGAGATTTGACTACTTTATCCTTATTCATGTCTTAATATTTAATCTTTCTTCATTGGTATATGAACAAAGTTAGGTGTTTGTAGTCTTTAAGAATAATTATTACCAAGGGTAAAAAAGAAAAAAATAATTAATTTTGTCTTGAACTTCTAAAGTGACAAATAATTTGAGACAATTATTTTTAGTAACCACGACTGTTAATATGAGATGGAGAGAGTAGAACTTAACACATGAGAGTAGTTTTAAGAGAGCATCCTCCAAGAGATAAGAAAAATGGTCCGTTTTGCTGCAGATTTTATTCCGATCAGTCAACTTCAAATAATATTAAGCAATTTGTTGACCGTTGGATAAGGATGAAATTTTGACTGAATGTTCCGAACATCTTGGTTTTTTATTTGAGAGACGGAGATCAAATTTAAAGGCTTGTGGTATCCGATTTCGAGCCTTGAACAGTAGCTCCATTTTTTTTTGTGATTTCTCTCATTCCTTCAATTGATTTGTTGTTGGTTTGATTATCGTAGACCTCGAGGACCCCATTCGTGCTCATTCCCAGCTTTGATATGAAGGTATGAGGGTGCACAAAAGGGTTGCTCTTCTTGTTATTGTTGCTCCGTGTTTGCCACTTGTTGTGTAGCCAATTTGAAGAACTATTGTAACTCTCTTATTGTTATAGTAGAGCCTTTTGGGTCTTTGTAATCTCGTAGTTGTTACCTTTATTTAGAAGGATTTTTCTTCTTTATTTTCTCTATTTTCGGATTTGTCTCTTACACGACATAACACGTATGACTTCTCTCAATAGAATTTGTAGGGCAAAATCAGTTTATGAAGCATTGATCTCGTACCATGTGATGCGCAGCAAATTAACTAGTGGTGAATAATAAAATAGTCTTTGGTTCACATAGAATTTCTGTTAGAAATAATATTTAAAAAATTAATATTAAAGTGTGAGCTTTCATCTTTCTTAGTGGTTATAAAAACTAGAAAGTGGTCATAATATTGTTATAACCACTAATTCATATGCTTCCATGATCTAAAGTGTGTCCTTTATTTCTTTCAATCACTTACTTATTATCCACCTAACTATTCCTCACTAAATGATCCATTGCTCATATTAACTATCATGGGAAGCTTTCCAGCCATGCCCCATGATCCCTTGGACGCGCCCCGTGGCGTCTTGGCAAGCCTCCCAACGCCTAGCGCCACAGACGGCTCCGTGGTCTTGGCTGCGCCAAGTGACAGGCGCGTATGTGCCTCTGTCGCCCTATCGATATCCCTCGCTAGAGCCCAACCGTAGGCAACTGCCAACAGCGCCGCGTGCGCAGATCGTGATGCCAAAGACAAATTTGCTGACTGCGGACCTGTTTCTACCTTGTAGAAAACTAAGTCATTTTTATTGTAAATATAGAGTAGTTTTATTCCATGTACTTTCATTATGTTCCTCTAGCTTAGTTAGGTCAAGTCTTGTAACTTTGGTTTATTTTTTTTAAGCATTATTAGGGGGGATTGATCACGCCCAACTATGCCTTATAAAAAGGACAAGGTGGTCGCTGCAAATTTAAACCGATTTAAGTCCAGAGTCGAATCCTCAGGGAACTAATCTATTCACTACAACTCTTAATAAGGCTAAGCTCAGACAATTTCCGGATGCAAGACGTTTATCAATAAGCAGTGGACTTTATGTATCTAAAGTAAAATGACAAGAGACTAACAATAATCAGGAATAAAGATGAATTCAAGGGTAAAAAGATTTAGGGTAATGATTTCCCCAATTGTCGGATTATTCTTAACTCTTAAGCTATAATCTCGTCGTAGTATTGTCTGAGATATATGAGTTATGGGCTACCGTAATCATCTCTCGATTAATTACGACAATTTACTAGAAGCATTCTTTCGAACTACTCTAGCTAACAATTTATGCAACTCTAGATTATCCCACCAAAGCTTCGTTATTTCTAAACCCACTTTTAAATTCAAGTAATGAATCTCTTCAATTATCCAAAAGTGGCGTTGTTCAACAATAATCTAACCTAGCTATTATATCCAAATGAGGCGTTGTTCTTTAAGCACCAGTACATTAATAGCCATCACCATCAGGATTTCATACACTACAGCTATTATATCAATATCTTTTCTTTTCTTTTTTTCTTTCTCTTTCCAAATGGCTTTTATTGACACATTTCTTTTTTTCTTTCAAACGGTGCACTTTTCTCCTTATTTCACTTGTTCCAACCAAAAGCCAAACCACCACCCCACACTTTAACTTTTCCATACTTCATCATAATTCAAGTGCTCATGAGAGGTGATCAGGTTCAAATACATGGTCGATCAAAACAAAGGGGTACGACTTATAATGTGGTTACCAAAGAAACAGGATTATAGGCTCAACGGGGTTAACTACGATACATTACATTTAGGTGGGTACTCTATATATATCTGGCTTAACAAAGAACTGCCTATATCACTCCTCAAACTGAACAAGACTACTATTTCACTTTGCACATACACTGGGCAAGTTCTAGACATCAAATGCAATGCATAGAATACATACAAACCTCACACAAACATGGCACAAACTCATTCAGGATTGGTTTTATCACGACACTCCAACATATTTATTTATTTTTTTGAATAATTCTGCCGAAAAATAACTAACAAGAAAATAACTAACAAGACGATAAAAATAAAAACATAACAACTACAACAAATATTTACAACACCCCACACTTAAATCATGCAATTTCCTCAGTGCAACAGGTAGACAAAACAAGAAGTAAAAATAGGGTGCAAGAAACTCCCTGATCAAACAGCTTTGTCATCCTCTGACGCTCTCCTTTCTTCATCATGTTCATCTTCTCCATCATCCTCATCATCTGAATGCATCGGCTTTGCATCAGACTGCTCTGGTGTGTTGGCATCCTCGTCATCTAGGAGCCTGTATCCCTCTCCTACACCAATCATCTACTAAGCATGAGCATTAAGCGGGTATCACTGCTCCAATTCATTCCTCTCATCAACTTTAGCCGGGCGACCCCCTATACGCAATTGCAAATCCATCATACCATAAAGATGGGCCATGAAACTGTCATCTCGCGCATTGTGCTCAGACCAGTCAATGAAGGTGTACCAGCCTCGTCTTTCATCCGAAGGTTTGTGATGTCAGTTTTTCAAATGAGCTAATCAATAATATGGTCAAAGTCAGGCTCTACCTCAACCTCCTCATGCTGTAGGAACCGAGTCAGGAAATTAGGGAATGGCATTCTATAAAAAAATTTACTTGTTCTCACTGACGCCATTTGATAGCGGATCAGATGACCCACATTTACCCTCTGCCCAGTCATAAGAAAATATAGTACACAAGTTCTCTCACAGCTTATCAAGGTGTCATGGTTGCACAGTAGGATCCATGCATTTATCAACTTAAGCCACACCTGAGCCTCCGCTTTCATATTTTTTTTAGGGAACCTCTTGTGGTGATTAGTGACCTTGTCCCGAAACCATGCAGCAGTAGAGTCGACCCCACAAAGTGTGTTCCTCAATTCTCTATATGTTGGCATGCGGATGAATTGCTCTAATGAATCCACAGGGACATTTGGAGCACCTAGAAAATCACATATGGCCTTGGCCGAAAAATCTATCAAGCGCCCACGGATTGGCACCAACTCCTCAATGTCTTTTGGGTCAAACCCCGCATAGAACTCCCTGACTAAGTTGAGGTTGATATACCCTATGTTCTTAAACATGTAGCCTAACCCCAGCTCATGAATGCTTTTCCAAATCGCTGGATATTTTGCTCCCACACTGCGTTCCTGAATATATCCCTCTGGATGGACATGCTTGGGCTTGCAACGCTTATACCAATCCCTTATATGCGGAGGGATACTGTTTATGCTGAAATCCCTTCGGCCTTGGGGTTGTTACCTTATGGCAGCCACAACTGCCACCGCCTCGTCACTAGTCATGCTAGAAGTGGCTTCTCCCCCTTTTCTTTTCTTAGTAGGTGGTGAGGGGGTCGCTTTGGCCTTATCTTGTGCCGTGGAAGTGGCCTTTCCTTTGCCTGATTCTTTTATGGGATGCATTGTTTTCCTACAGGAAATATCATTAGTTAGATAATGTCACATTACACACTACACACATAATCTTTTCCACTTTGCCGAGGTTACTCAGACTTCACCTCGGATTCGTCTTAACATTTGGATCATAACCGCAATCACATGGGCTTCCCATGAGCCACCCCACACTTAAAATTTTAATGTGGTGCGTGATTACATGACACTAGTGTTTCATCCCGGAGACTCGGGCTCCAATAGGGACTCGGAATTCCGTTGAGGCATTACATCAAACACTTGACAAGCACTAGTGCCATGGGATTTCTTTTGTAATTGAGGGAATGCCTCATCCTCCCAAATCAGCTTGGGGGTCCATATTACCAAATATTTTCATAATTTCATCACCATGCCTAAGGGGTTTAGGGTGCTGGGGCACACAAACACAATATGACCATGAATGACACACACCCATGAAGAACAATCATCAATGAAGAACAACCATCTCTCATTACCTATACCCAATTCGAAATTACAAATGGAAGAGATAAAATCATACCTTTGAAGCTTTGTGAGGAGTAGGATGCTTGAGAATTCGGATGAGTGTGAACAACTAGCAAGATTAGGCTTGCCCTCAATTTGGATGTTAATGTGATGGTGATTATGTGTGGGTGAGATAGAATTCAGATGGTGATTTGTGCAATGTGTTTGTGTTCTTGTGATTTTGGTGTGAGTGTGGGTAGGGTTTGATTTAGAGTGTTTTTAGTGTGTAAGAGTGTTTTTTAGTGTGTGAGAGTGTTTTTGTGAGGCTTATTTCGACCAAATGAGGAGAAAAACACTTAAAAGGGCCGAATTTTGCTTACCTGGCGTTGGCTAGGCGTCGCCGGCCTAAGGCTTGGTCGACCCCAGATTTATCCCGGTTTTCAATGACGCTTAAACATTGCTCGCTTCGCCCAAACGCACCTGCAAACTTGTTAGTACTTACAAATAAAAGAAAAAAATTTCTAACTACACTAAAATTTACGAATTGGGTTGTCTCCCAACAAGCGCCTTAGTTAACGTCGTGGCGTGATACAGGCTCAAAGCATCACTCTTCATTCGTGTCTTGGGGCTCTTCCAAATTATTGCCACTCTGTCCCTTTTTCTTCGTCCATTCCAAGGTAATGTTTCAACCTCTGCCCATTCACCGTGAACTTGTTTGTCCCATTTTCTGATTCAATCTCCACGGCTCCACTTGAGAACATTTGCATCACTATGGAGGGTCCTGACCATCGGGACTTCAACTTGCCCGAAAACAACCTCAATCGTGAGTTATATAGAAACACTAGATCTCCGGGTCTGAAATTCCGATCCAAGATGTGTTTCTCATGCATCAATTTCATCCTTTCTTTGTATAATCAAGCACTCTCGAATGCCTGGAACCTGAATTCCTCCAGCTCATGAAACCCAGTGACTCTGTTGGTGCCCGCTGTCTCCATCTCTAAATTCAGTTGTCGCAATGCTCACAATGCTTTATGTTCAAGCTCTACCGGAAGATGGCATGCCTTTCCAAACACCAACTTGTATGGTAACATGCCAATTGGAGTTTTGAAGGCTGTGCGGTATGCCCACAATGCATCATCCAGCTTCTCGCCCAATCGGTCCTTGTTGCATTTACTGTTTTAGTAAGGACACTTTAATTCTACCTATTGGACACTTCAACATGTATGCTTGTTTGTGGGTGGTACGGTGAGGCTACCTTGTGGCGAACTCCATATTTCTCCAACAGGCGGGCGAATGCTCTATTGCAAAAATGGGAGCCACCATCACTGGTTATAGCTCTTGGGGTGCCAAAACGTGTGAAGATGTTTTTCTTTAGAAAACTTGTCACCCCTTTTGCATCATTTGTTGGGAGATCCACCACTTTAACCCACTTAGAAACATAGTCAACTGCAACTAATATATATTTGTTACCGTATAAGCTGACGAATGGCCCCAGAAATCGATTCTCCACATTTCAAACACTTCCACCTCTTGAATTGTGGTCATTGTCATCTCATGGCGGCAGGATATGCTGCCTGTCCTTTGGCATTCATCACAGCTTTTGACCCAAGCATGGGTATCCTTAAACAGTGTCGGCCAATACAATCACGATTCCAACACCTTTGCTGTTGTCCGGATTCCTCCAAAGTGTCCACCATATGGTGAAGCATGGCAAGCCTGAAAAATAGAAGGTTGATCTTGCTCGGGGATACACCTCCAGATCATGTTATCAACACATATCTTAAACAGTAAAGGTTCATCCCAGTAATAAGCACGACAGTCACGGAAGAATTTTTTTCTTTTGAATTGAGGAGAGGTCGTAAGGTACAATACCACTTGTTAAGTAATTAGCAATATCAACATACCAAGGTGCCTCCTCCATTATCACAGCCAGTAACTGCTCATCCGGAAATGTCTCAGTGATATCTTCAACCTCCTTCTTCTTTTCTGCTCCTTCTAAACTCGAAAGGTGGTCCGCCACTTGATTGTCCGTCCCCTTTCTATCACGGATCTCCAAGTCAAATTCTTGTAGCAACAGAACCCAGCGAATCAAGCGTGGCTTTGAGTCCTTCTTTTCTATCAAGTACCTAATTGCTGCATGGTCAGTATAAACAATAATTTTTGAGCCAATTAGGTACGACCTGAATTTGTCGAAGGTAAACACTACAACAAGCATTTCCTTTTCCGTGATAGTGTAGTTCAGTTGTGCATCACTAAGTGTCCTTCTTGCATAGTAAATCGGGTGCATCATCTTATCCTTGGGCTGCCCCAAAACTGCTCCTATAGAATAATCACTAGCGTCGCACATGAGCTCGAATGGTTGCTCCCAGTTGGGTGCAACAACGATGGGTGTAGTAACCAATCTCTTCTTCAGCTCCTCAAATGCTAACCTGCAATCATCAGAAAATACAATGGGCTGGTCTTTTTCGAGCAGCTTACATAAGGGGTTAGAAATCTTAGAAAAATCCTTAATGAACCACCTGTAGAATCCGGCGTGCCCAAGGAAACTTCTCACTGCCTTCTTCGAAGTGGGTGCTGGAAGCTTCTAAATCACATCAACTTTTTCATGGTCTACTTCAATTCCATTTTCGGACACTCTATGCCCCAATACTATTCCTTCTTGTACCATAAAATGGCACTTCTCCCAATTTAGCACTAGATTTGTCTGCACATATCTTTTGAGCACTCTTTTTAGGTTGTAAAGACAATCCTCGAATGAATACCCTACCACAGAGAAATCATCCATAAATACCTTCATAATGTCCTCTACCATGTTAGTGAAAATGGCCAACATACACCGTTGGAATGTGGCAAGTGCGTTGCAAAGTCCAAAGGGTATCCTTCGAAGACAAAAATTCCATACGGACAAGTGAAGGACGTTTTCTCTCTATCTTCCGGGGCTATTGAGATCTAATTATACCCAGAGTATCCGTCCAAGAAACAAAAATGGGATCGCCCAGCTAACCTGTCCAACATCTGGTCAATAAAGGGTAAGGGGAAATGGTCCTTTCGGGTGGTTGCGTTTAGTTTCCTATAGTCCATGCAAATCCGCCACCCGGTGACTGTACGAGTTGATATAAACTCGTTCTTTTCATTTTGTACAACTGTCATTCCACCCTTTTTTGGTACACACTGGACAGGACTTACCCAGTTGCTGTCAAAGATGGGAAAGATGATGCCCGCTTCCAGCCACTTGATCACCTCTTTCTTTACTACTTCCTTCATATTTGGGTTCAACCTTCATTGATGTTCTCTGGAAGGTTTGTGCCCTTCTTCCAGAAGAATCTTGTGCATGTAGAAGGCTGGGCTGATACCCTTTATGTCTGCCATGGTTCATCCAATGGCAGTCTTGCATTCTTGCAACACCTGTAGTAATTGTTCTACTTGCGCAGCTAGCAAATCAGATGATATAATAACAGGAAAAGTAGAATTGGGACCCAAGAAAGCATACCTGAGGTGAGTTGGAAACAGTTTCAAGTTAAGTTGTGGTGGTTCCTCCATTGATGGCTTTGCAGGTGGTGAAACTCTCTCTTCTAAATGTAAGGGCTCGAGCTGAGGTTCCCTTTTCCAGAATCCTTGACCCTTGAGGGCCATTACCCACTCTGCCAACCCTTCACCATCCATTTTTTCTAAATTTGTCAAGCAGGCTTCCAATGGATCTTTGGCATTCAGGGTCTCATCCTCTTCGTGCAGTATCTCATCCACAGCCTCCACTAGTGAGCAGTTTGCATATTCACTGGGTCTCCTCATCGATTGTAGAACGTTGAATATTAATTTTTTATTGTTCAACCTCATTTTTGGTTCTTCAGTCTCACAATCAATCAACGCTCTCCCAGTGGCTAAGAATGGCCTTCCCAAAATGATGGGTATCTCCTCATCTACCTGGCAGTCCAGAATAACAAAGTCTGCAGGGAATACAAACTTTCCCACTTGCACCATCACATCATCAAGAATTCATGTCGGTCTCTTAACTGTGCGATCAGCTAGTTGCAGCAGCATCGAGGTCGGTCTAGCTCTGCCAATGCCCAGTTTTGTATAGATTGCCAGGGGCATCAAGTTTATGCTGGCTCCCAAGTCACACAATGCTTTTGCAAAATCATAACTCCCAATAGTACATGGAATAGTGAAGCTACCGGGATCAGACATCTTTTGGGCCATAGGTCTTGTCACTATCGTGCTGCAGGTCTGTGTCAGAGTCACAGTGGACAGGTCATGAAAGTCAAATTTCCGCAACATTAGGTCTTTCATCATCTTTTCATATCCCGACATTTCCCTCAAAGCATCCATCAGGGGAATATTCAATTGAATCTGGCGAAGCATCTCCATGAATTTACTGTATTGATAATCTTTCTTTTATTTTGCCAATCTTGGCGGGAATGGTGTAGGAGTCACTCTTTGTCCACTGCTTGCTGGCTGTTCTTTATTGGAAACTTGTGGAACAAGAGGTACCACGTGTTCTGAGACTTGTTCACCCTCTTTTGTCTTACCATTTTCAACATGTGCCTGTTCAACTACCACTTTAGTGAGTTCTACTGATTCATCTGCTTCTAATGGAACTGGAGTGGCTGGCGTAGTCTCTCTTCTGGATTGAGAAACTTCTTGATCTCTGTCCAAATCTCTCCAATTCCAAAGACTTATTGCCATTAGCTGATTTGGATTTTGCTCCTTTGGGTTAAAATTTGTGTCTGCCGGCAATGTCCCTTGGGGACGGTTGTTCAAGGCCATGGACAGCTGTCCCAGTAGAGTTTCAATGCCTTTAATTGCTGAGTCATGTGCTGCCAATTTTTCCTGCATCTTACCATTTGTCTCCATGAGTTGCTGCAGCATGCCTCTGATTTCTACCATGTTGTTGTCTTGATGCTGATGAGGTGGCTGATATGCCAATTGTTGCTGGTGCTGCTGTTGATATCCCTTTTTCCTTTGATATGTCACCACTTGGACTTGTGGTCGTATACCCCCAAGTTGTGGCATGTTGGGTCTGTACTGTTGGTTTGGTGCTGGTCCCTATTTTTTTCCTCCTTGCCTATGACCCCCAAAATTATTGACATAATTCATGTCCTCTCTGAAGCCCTGGTTATCACTTTCTCCACTTCATTAGCATATACAAAACTGATAAATGCAAGGGGTACACAATCCTCTATTTGTTATATCAACGATATGCACTTGCTTTGTACCCATCTCGTCAATCTTCTTTGTTAGTATACTCATCTGAGTCGTGAGAGTTTCTATGTTCTCTACATGTGAATTGTTTGGGTCAAGAGGGACAGAATGCACTGTTGGTGTCAGGGTCGTACCTCTCGTCATCCAGCCTGAATTTTGAGACATCTTATCGAGACGAATCTTGCACTTTGTGAATGTCTTGATTAGAAATACACTCCCAGCTGAAGCATCTACATTGGCTTTCAAATTGTCTACCAAACCCATGTAGAATCTCTGGCCAAGCATCTGGTCAAGAATGCCATGGTGTGGACACTTCACTAGCATCCCTTTGAACCTTTCCCATGTTTCCTGCAAGGTTTCAGTAGGTTTCTGCTTATACTGCAATATTTCATCAATTTGCCTTGCAGTCTTGTTAGGAGGATAGAACTTGTTTAGGAACTGCTTGACTAAATCCTCCCAAGTGGCAATGGAATTTATTGGGAGCAAATTCAGCCAAGTCTGAGCCTCTCCAGTCAATGAGGATGGGAACAATAGCAGCTTGATGGCTTCCGGAGTCACATTCGGCTGCCTTTGGGTCACACAAGTTGACAAGAAAATTTTCAAGTGTTGTTGTGGGTCTTCAATATGTGACCCGGAGAACAGTCCCTTATTCTACAACAGATGCAGGTTGGTGATTTGGAATGTCTCCACTTGTATCTGGGGCACAGCAATGGCGGTGGCCAGGTTGTCAGCAGTTGGCTATGCCCAATCATAAAGAGCAACTTCTGGAACAAGAGGTTTCACCACTCCATTATTCGGATCAACCCGGTTGTTCCAATTGTTTGCCTCGACATCTTCCACGTTGTCCATTTTAATTTCGAGTTGGTGTTTTTGTTGTGATTGTTTGTTCTTCTTGTTGGCACGGTTTAATGCCCTAAATGTTTTCTCGGGGTCTGAGAGTCCTTTGAAAAGTTCACCAGTCCGCGAAGAGTTTCTAGGCATACACCTGAGTCACATGAGAGTTCAAACGTGAGAATTTCAATGGAAATAGTTATAACACCCAGAAAATTGATCTAAACTAAAAATCCTAGCAATTCTTCTAAGTCGTAATAAATAACACTATTAGTTCCCCGGAAACAGAGCCAAAATTTGATCACGCCCAACTATGCCTTATAAAAAGGACAAAGTGGTCGCTGCAAATATAAACCGGTTTAAGTCCGGAGTCAAATCCATAGGGAACTAACCTATTCACTACAACTCTTAATAAGTCTAAGCTCAGATAATTTTTGGATGCAAGACGTTTATCAATAAGCAGTGGACTTTATGTAGCTAAAGTAAAATGACAAGAGACTAGTAATAATCAGAAATAAAGATGAATTCAAAGGTAAAAAGATCTAGGGTAATGATTTCCCCAATTGCCGGATTAATTCTTAACTCTTAAACTATAATCTCGCCGTAGTATTCTCTAAGAATTATGAGTTATGGGCTATCGTAATCATCTCTCTATCAATTACGACAATTTAATAGAAGCATTCTTTTGAACTACTCTAGCTAACAATTTATGCAACTCTGCATTATCCCACCAAAGCTTCGTTATTTCTAAACCCACTTTTAAATTCAAGTAATGAATCTCTTAAATTACCCAAAAGTGGCGTTGTTCAACAACAATCTAAAATAGTGTTCTTTCTCAAGCAATACAAGGCAATTAGACACGATTAATCAAGGTCTCGTTCAATTAATCACAATACAAAATGTAGTTGAACAATCATATAATAAACACGGCTTGATTCTATCAGAATAGAGTTAAAAACTTCATCCAACAATTGGTTCCATCAACCCTAGATTAGGAGGTTAGATCTTCATACTCATAGTAATCAAATCCAAAGTAAATTGCATAATTAAATTACAGAGTAAGGAATAAGGGATGTAAAAATCAATGTTTTGAGCTTCCGAGTTGTGTTTCATGATCTCCTCTTGTCTCCAATGGCAAAAAATCCTTCAAAGTTGTGTTTTTGGGTCTATTTATATGGTTGGAATAAGCCCTAAAAGTGTAAGTCACTCCTAGTTGCACCGGGAAAGTGTTTAAGACTTGGAAAGTCGGATCTGGACCCTGGCCTCGCCAGGCTAAAGCCTGGTCTGGCCTGGCTCTAAGATGGCCTTGTCAGGCTAAAGCCTGGTCGAGCTAGTCCTGGCTTCTCCTTTTCACCATTTTCACGCGCATGTTGATACTCAGTTTTTCCTATAATATTTTTTAAATGCATGTATATACCTTCAAAACTATGCATTAGCATCAATCGATATTTTCCCATAATTTCTTCATTTTTAAGGATTCTTTTTAATTAATCCTAGTTTTTTATTTACATAAATAATTACAAATTGCATCACAAATGACTTTATAACATTTCATGGCTTAATTCTACTGTTTATATTTATATTAAGATTAAATTATTGCACAAATAGTCATATTTATATTTTTTGGGTTATAATTGCAATAACTTTGCAGTAATAGCCCACGAGTGCATAAGCTTTTGTATTTATAATATTAGGTAATTATTTTAAATCAATTTTATGCATAAAAAATTATTTTTTATCATTTATTAACTATTTTTACAAATTATTTTATCAATTTAACAAGTAGTCTCTTTTAGTTTGGTTTAATTTTGGACCTTAGCCCATATTATTATCCTCAGACCAATTTAAGTCATAGCCCAAACCCAATTCTTAAACCCGCCCAAACCCCAGATGGAATCCTGGTCGTTGATCTCAGAGGATCAATGGTCCGGGATCCATTTCTTTTTTTAATTAACCTAACCCCTAACCCTTCTCATTCATTCACTCAACCCAGCCGCCTTTGAATCCGTCCTCCTCCATTCTCTCTTAACTCACCCCTAACCCTAATCGCCGCCACCAGCGAGAACCCCATTCTATGGTGTTTTTGTGCCTCCTCCGACCACCATTGGTCCCCTATACCCCCTGGCTCTTTGATTTCATGATTCCTTGAGGAGATCTCAAGGAAATCCACCCGGATTCTGCCTGAAACTTGTTCACTGGCCGGTCTCAGGACATTTTCATTTGTGAGTATGGATCTCCTCTTATTTTTGGTACGAATCCATGGGTTTTTAACCGATTCTCTTCATCTCTACTATTTTCTGAAAATCCTAGTTTGCTATTGCTCGATTCTTCTCAGATCTTTATAGATCTGAGGTGATTCGAGTATTATTAAGTATTTTCCTTTTAAAAATTCCTTGTTTCAATTAACTATTTCGATTTTAGCCTATTTTTAAAACTAGGGTTTCTTCCCAGACTTTCTTCAAAGATTTTTTCATTTAAAACGCTTAATTTGTTCATCTCTTTACGTGTTTGGTTAATCTTCGCATACATGCTCGAACCCTAAATATTTCTGTGAGTTATATTGATCTCTTCAATTCTATTTCGATATTGTAGTTATCTCTGTAAACCAGTCCTATTAACTTATTTCTATGATTTTCCCTGTTAAAATCAGTATTTTGTGAAATTTCTGCTTGACTGACTTCTGTTAAGGATTTGAACAATTTCTTTCTTGTTAAAATCAGAACTCTTTGGGATTCTTACTTGGTTGATTTCTATCTAAGGATTCAAATAATTCCTTCCAATAAAATTAATACTCTTTGAAGATTTTACTGTTTGTTCCATGTTAATTTCTCTAATTAAAATCCGTGTGCATAGATTTTATTGGTTTCCTTATTTATGACTTTAATTGGTCACACTTGCCTTAATTACTCGTCCGCATGATTTTGTGATTCGTACTAATCCTTTATTTGGTCTGATTTGATTTCTTGCCTTAATTAAACTCTCTTGTTGTTACCGTTGATCAATTACCCCTAACTAAGGGGTCTATCCCGGATTCCCTTATGGTTAATTGATTCTGTGACCCTGTAATTTCCCTTAATTGACTGATTGATAATTCTTTTACCTATTTATCCTACTCTTAAATAGCTATATATACTCTATTATTCTTCCTCTCAAGACGAAGAGTAGTTCAGAACACACACACTCTCAAATTCTCTCTTCTTTCTCTGCTACCTGTGCTAACTATTGGTCTAGCCGGCTGAAAGCCAAGGCTAGACAGTGGAACTCTACTTGCTTTACATTCTGCACTTTGTTTCCTTAACTGGTATGTCTCTAGTTCAATTCTGAAACTCAACTTTATGTGTTCCTTTATGTAAATCCATGCCTATTATTGCATTGGTTAATTGACTATGTACTTGATTATCTTCCTGTTTACTGCTTTACCCAGTATATTTAAGTTTTACCCTCTCCAGTTCAAGTGTTTAATCGAGCATGCCTAGATCTCATTTGTCTTGTTTGCATGTTTGTTCAGTTCCTGTTTACTCCCCTCAACTAGTATGCTCATGTTAGACTCCTAATGTATTTAATTGATCCTAATTGGTATGACTAATGCACCCCTATCTTCAACATGATTATTCCCACGCTCTGTCTCTATGTTTTAATTACCTTTTACCATGACTGACTTGTTAAGTTCCTGAATCAGTACACTCCTAGTTGTTCTGTATAGTTGTTGTTCCATATGATACCCTTAGACCCTGTTCATGTGTTTCTGATGTGAAGTTCTCTATGTTCCCCACCCCTTGACCCCTGTTTGTAAAGTTGGTTGCTGAATGGTTGTGAGTATGAGCACTCTGAGTTACTGTAGTTGTATGTTGAATCTTTGTTCTTTTAGAATTAATTTCAAAAACAATTTTTCACTCTTGGATTTTTCCTAAAAATTTTCTATTCCTGAAAACCTTTTCACTCCTAAAAAGTGTTACCTCTACACTGTCTTTAACAAATTCTTTCAAAACTATGTCCAACACTCTCACTTCTACTCTTAGAGTCTTAAGTTTTGCCCCTCCAGTGTGTGTACTGCCTAGGAATCCCTGAGATTCCTCCAAACTCTGGCACACTGGGGATGGCCTTTTCCACACTGCACATAATCACTTCCCTATTGAAAGGATCCTGGTGTGAGCATTTCCCGGGATCCCTAAGGTCCTTAGGGAACTTTTGACACACCAGGACACCCTATTGGCTATGAGACTCTTGGTATATGAGACTGTTTTGAAGTCTTGGTGTCTCCAGGTTTGCTTTGGGCCTATCTACAGGATCCCTATATTATAGCTTATATTTATTTATGTAACTCATTCAATTCTGGTTTGTAATATTTATCTTTGTAAACAGATATTGGGGAAATTAGTAAAAAAGGAGGGATTTTTATATGACTTTTGTGGGGAAATTGGGTAGAAATCATGCTTTAGGTTTATACTATGCTTATTTGCATTAGAGATCATGTTTTAGGACTATGGTGTTATTTGCATTAGAGACCCTACTTTAGGATAATTACATTTACCAGCTTTGCATATTAGGAAACATGTTATAGCTCAGTACTTCACTATCACGAAATTCTGCTTCTGCATAATCATGATCACCTAGAAATCATGTTATTAAGTTAATGCTGTAATTCTGCCTAATAAGAGGTTCATTCTTTATGTGCATTAGAAATCCTACTCTAGGACTGTGTTTACATTCGCTTTAAACCATGTCTACATCGCCTAAATCAGTAACCGTCATGTCTACAAGGATGCTTAGAAGAAGCCATCAGCACCTAGACAAGCATGTTTATAGGACATATTAAAACTCAAACTGTTTTCCCTCCTTTAGTCAATTTCCAGAATTCTGTTTGCATTTTTAGAAAGCATGTTATAAGGTAACCCTGAACCACGCCTAGGCAAGCCTATAGGTAATTGAGGCCTTATAAAAATGGTAAACTGTGCTTTGTTTAATTATTTGTGAACTGCCCAGATTCAGCAAGTCCTAAAATCAGTAGGCAAACTAATTAGGTCTCCACTTCCTCGCTTTAATAGATGTTGCATACAGTGTGTTTTCATGCTCACATAGATATCCTGTTTTAGGACTTTGAAATGTTTGAAATCCTGTTGTTTGAGACGTGCTATTGTCTGCATATTTGAGGAGGTAAAAGTGAGCCTTTAATTTTTCCTTACGTGAATGTCCTATTTATTCTTGCTTGTCGTTTATATTTCCCCCCTTTTAAGCACTTTAGGAGAGTCTAGAACTACCTTAATTAGAGGTCCTAAACACCTCCGGGATCACCAGGAAGGGACGAGTAATGAACGCTTAAAGTCTTCTAAATTAAAATCTCTTATAACCGCTAAGGGGAGAGTAATTGGGTAGTAAAAGGATATGATGACCTGTGCGCTAATGTCACGTGTAACCTCTCTAGTTGAGGAAGGATTACTGGGCATTGTACATATATGATCCTATAGGCTAAATAACTTAGGACTCCTTTATCTTGTTTACATATGTGTGCTCAGACTGCTTACCTTTTAAACTCCTTTCATCTTACTTACATATTTGTGCTTAGGCTGCTTATCTGTTAAATGACTAAATTACTAAGTAAGTTTGGTCGGGACCCACCATTGTGGACCTTGAGGGGTGCGTAACACCTTCCCCTCAAGGTAATATCAAGCCCTTACCCAGTTTCTGGTAACGTATACCGATTTTCATGAGTTACATGCATTAGGTGCCCTAACACACCATTAGTCTGTTAGGTGGCGACTCTCTCAATTCCAATTCCTTACCCTCTCAAAATAGGAGTTGTCCTAAAAAATGTCGAAACCCGATTTCATCAGGGGGCGCGACAGCATGTCGACTCTGCTGGGGACTTTAGGCTTTTACCATAACAAACTTACTTTTTGTAAATTAGTCTGAAGTATGCTTCTTTTTGCTAATATGTGCGCACCCTTTCCCTTTCCCCTTCTGTGAATTTAATTGCCTGTTTTGATCATTTATGATTTCCTTTACTGCAGAAACTAACTTATTTCTTTGTTACCTTTCTTAAACGTCTTTCAATTATTAAATAACTGCCTTTATTATTTTCCTAACATGCAAATACATGATAACATGTTATTTACTGCTGCATAAATCTTGCTCAACATCATAATCCACTCGTGCGTAATCAATCTTATAGCAACGCTTAATGAGTGTTTGTGCCCTTCCTACATATCACCCTTTAAATTTGGAAAGGCTTATTTACGGTAAAACTAGTCGATCAGCGGTGCACTCGATGATTCCGTTCCTTTCCCCCTCAAGTTGTCCGCTTGAGGGTACCTGTATAGACCCCCATAGTAACCTTACTCTGATTATAATTATACATGCATCATGGTCAAAAACCTAGTCGGGGTTAATATGTTGTCCACATAATAACTTTTTTAGGAAAAGCCTTGTCCAAAAGTCCACTGGGGTTTCCATAATCCCAACGGACGCAACCACGATCTGTGCATTAATTTGGAGAAATAAGTGCCAATATGCTAATCATGAATGTATAAGTAGTTTAATCTAGAGGGAGGAAAGGTCTAACCTTATTTGTTTTGTAGAAGATGATGCACGAAGTCCCCAGGTTCGGCATGGTCCAAAGAATACCACCATTGTTGCTGGATTGGTGGGAGGACCTTTCGCCAAGTGACAAAGACCGTGTGAAAATGGTTCTCGGAAACTTACCCTCTTTATTGGATATCCAACCAAACAATATGTTGATCGAAGCGGCCATTATGTTCTAGGATAGAGAAAGGTCTGTGTTTCATTTTGGCAACATAGAAATGACCCCTCTCTTGGAGAAGGTAGGGGGCTTCGCCGGGTTACCTTGGGACAGTCCGGATTTATTAGTGCCGGAAAACCGTGCCGCTAGGGGGTCCCTGAAAATGATGGATTTGAAAAAGAACGATGATTTAGAGTGCCTGAAGGAGTCCTACATAACCTCTGACTACCTCTATGAATGATACGGCCATAGAAAATCCTATTATATTTTCCATGATGAATTCTCTATCACTTCCTTGGGTCATATTCACCGCAGGGTTTTTGTGTTTGTTGTTTGCTTCCTGAGTATGATAGTATTTCCAAGCAAAGGAGACATGATTCACACTAGACTAGCTATGGTATCCAAAACCTTAATGGAGGGTATCGAGGGGAAAACATATACCACTGTCCCTATGATCATAGCAGACATATACCGAGCCTTAGACCGCTGCCAGAAGGGGTTCAAACACTTTGAGGGTTGTAATCTGCTACTGTAGGTTTGGTTATTGGAGCATCTTCAAAGAGGTCAATATCGCCAAGAGTTTCCACGAAGGGCGTGGAATGATTATATAGACTTCCATCACCCTAAGAGAATGACTTACATCCCAGACAGGTTTGCTCAACCGGAAAATGCTATAGAATGGGCGCAGTTTTTTGACAATTTGACTGAAGACCAGGTTCAATGGATGTTCGAATGGTTCCCTACCAGTGAGTTCATCATCAGATCTAGGGACGCTCCGCACCTGGTGTTGATCGGGTTAAGGGGCATATACCCTTATGTTTCCATCAGGGTTATGAGACAGGCAGGCAGGAAGCAATTCATACTGCGAGTTTCTATAATGAGTCATTACAGGGCAGATTTTCAGGATGACGACATCCCGTACAAATGTGAAGCTCAGCATATGTGGCATCTAAAGGTTATTGTAGAAAGGGAGACCATCGATCCAGACAGGTACCACGCAGGGCATGTACGCTTTTACCTATCATGGTTGGAAAACAGCATAGCAGGGATAGTTGAGCCAAGAATCGATGGGGGAAACAAGTTCATAGACGAAGTTGCTGAGCCTAAGTGAAATACAACAAACTGCGCAAAAGGGTTCGTGAGTCCAAGGCTGAGCATCTGGATCAACACAAGACTAATATGGAACTGATCAATGAATGGAGGAAAAGGGCTATCAAATCTAATGAAAGGCTAGAATATTTGGAGCAGGGTCTGTTGGAGATAGAGGGGAAGACGAGGAAAAGAGTCGCCGACTACCAAAATTCTGAGGGAAGCGAAGGAGGACATCTAGCGAGAGTATACCTGCTACTGGGCATGCTCGACCTGGGGAACCTGATCGACATAGCCAAGAAGATCAAGCCCGGTGAAAGTCCTTCTGGGACCAAGTAGATTAGATTTACCTACTTTTTCAAATGCAATAAGTCCAAGTGACATTAGTGACTTATCTTATTTATTGTCGTTTTAGATTTACATACTTTTACATTAATGAAATGAGGCAATTATTGGCCCTGAAATTCTCAAAATCAACTTGTCTCTAGGCCTACCTCGGGCACAAAGAGGCTCCCAAATTAGGACGCGAATTTACATTCCCGCACTATGTGTTTAAATATCGCAAGTACTCTGTTAGAACTCTTACTGACTTGGTTACCTTTTGTTTTTCTTTCTTTCTTTTGATTATTCTCATTCCCCAAAGGTTGGTTCGTGCATACTGGCTTCATCAGCTTATCATACTAGATCCAGGGGCCCTCCACCTTCTCCTTCGCCAAGTCAACCGAAAGGCAAAGGGAAATCAAAGATGGATGATTTGAACGGCACCAGAAACGATGGCAACACACATGTTGAGAACGGGGAAACTTCTAATGGTCGAGTTACTCAGTCCCCAAATGATGTGGTATCACGACTTGAGCAAAAAATACTAGAACTCCAGGATGATCTCGAGCAGGTCCGGAGCTTAGCAAATATATCCCTCACACTCAATATCCCAGATGTCAACCATTCAAACACTCAGAACCCCGCACCACCACAAAACACACCCAACAAACGCCCACAGAATCCTCCTGCACCTCACCATTATACAACCCCACCACAAAATCAAATTATCCTATCACAGTACCAGCAAAAAACTTACCCCACTCCACAAAACACCCCGCCAGTCATTCCTGAACCCCAGAATTCCACCAATGATCACCGTTATACCCAAACTCCCGGTCACCAAAATAACCCTATATATGTGGAGACCCTACCTCACTCCACTCAACCCATCTCCTATGCACCAAAATCTGCTGAAAAGGACCTTCACGTTAAGAACCTGGCTGAAGAGCTCAAGAAGTTGACAAGTCGGGTTCAAGGCGTCGAAGTAGGCAAAGGGATAGAAGGTCTGAATTATGAAGACCTGTGTATACGACCGGATGTATAAATGCCGGAGGGTTGCAAACCTCTCAAGTTCGATATGTTTGATGGTACAGGTGATCCCAGGGTTCATCTAAGGACCTACTGTGACAAGCTTGTCAGGGTCAAAAAAGATGAAAAGATTCGGATGAAGCTTTTTATGAGGAGCCTTACGGGAGATGCTTTATCCTGGTACATTAGCCAGGATCTTAAGAAATGGTCCAGCTGGTTGAGTATGGCGTTTGACTTCATGGACAGGTTCAGGTTTAACACAGAGAATGCTCCGGATGTCTTCTACAATCAGAACTTAAAGAAGAATCCCACTGAGACCTTCCACGAATATGCCACTCGTTGGAGGTCAGAAGCGGCCATAGTCAGGACAACATTGGACGAAGAACAGATGAACAAGTTCTTCGTCAGAGCATAGGATTCGCAGTACTATGAGAGATCGATGGTTATTGAAAACAACAAGTTCTCCGATATCATCAAACTCGGGGAAATGATTGAAGAGGGCATCAAAAGCGGTATGGTGACAAACTTTGAAGCATTACAGGCCACAAACAAAGCATTGCAGTCAGGGGGTATATCGAAGAAGAAAGATGCATGAATAGTAATGATCGCCCAAGGACCCAAAACTTCACTTGTATATCAAACTTCCCCACTTACATACCAAGCACCTCCACCCACATATCAACCATCACCTCCCAGATATTCCCAGCCAGCCACTGCTTACCACACATACAATTCCCAACCCTCTCACTTTCAGTCACCTCCAAACCCGCCCAAACTACCCAAGACCTAGGCCTAACTTTGACTGCAGAGCACCTAGACAATACACTGCCATTGCTGAACCCATTGCTCAGCTGTATGAGAGGCTGCAGGTTGTTGGTTATGTCACTCCTATCCCTGCTGCGACCGTAGAAAACCCATTCTAATGGGTCAACCCAAACAAGACCTATGCATACCATTATAGCATGAAAGGGAACACCATTGACGAGTGTCGAACACTGAAGGATAAAATCCAGACCTTGATTGATAATAAGGTCATTCAGGCCAAAGAAGCTACACCCAATGTTTGCAACAACCCCTTCCCAGCTCATAGGGGTGAAGGTGTCAATGTGATAGAGACCAATGAGGAATGGGATCCCGAGGGATCAATTGGGCTTATCAAAAAGGGTGACAATCCTAAGAAACCCACAGTCACGCTCAATCCTATTATAATACAAATACATCCGCTAGTGGAGGTTGAGATAGATGCATCAATTCAATTTGAAGTTGAGATAGCACCCCCCGTAGCTGCGCATGTTCCATTCGAGGTAGAAGTAACCATGTCTTTCACAGTGACGGTGTCAACCACACCACCTTTCAACACTAAGGCTATACCTTGGGATTATGTGGCCGAGTCTAGAAGAGGAAAAAACAAAATAGAAGAATCCGGCACTGCGCAAGGGATGACCAAAACGGGAAAAGTCTATACACCATAGCATTTGGGAGAATCTAGTAAGCAGGCTTCTAACAGACCGCCCGTTATTGAAACAGGCCCGGACAACCTTCAGTCACGGATCATTTGAGCAAGGCTCCTGCCCATATACCTATCATGTCACTGCTACAGAATTCAGAAGTGCACAAGAATGCTCTCTTAAAGGTGTTAAGCAAGGCATATGTACCTAACAACATCACTGGCGGAGAGATGGACAATATGGTGGGACAGGTGTTGGAAAGTCACAAAATTACCTTCCACGAGGACGAGCTGCCACCCGAGAGTTTGAGTCATAACATGGCACTACATATTACCGTGCAATTTGAGGACAATTTCATTGCCAGACTTCTGATAGATGGGGGATCCAATCTCAATATTTTCCCACTGACAACACTGAAGAGGCTGGGAAAAGGCCTGTAGGAAATACAAGAAGGGACCATGAACGTGAAGGCATTTGACGGGTCTTAGAGGACTACTATTGGGGAATAAATCTTTGTTTACAGATGGGGCCTACATGGTTTGATGTCAAGTTTCAGGTGCTGGACATATCCGCGTCCTATAATCTATTGTTAGGACGACCATGGATACATGCCGTTGGGGTTGTGGCATCAACTTTGCACCAGGCAGTGAAGTTCGAATGGAACCATCAAGAGGTGATTATCCATGGAGATGGGAGCAACCCCATTTACAACCGTCAGACTATCCCAGTGGTTGAGAATAGAAGAAGGCTCGGGGGAGAAACTTATCATCACATCGAGTGGGTCAATGCAATTGAGAAAGATAAGTGGTGGAGCAGCAAGATAGAAAGTATACTAGCGTGGAGAGAATATGAACCTGGAAAGGGTCTTGGCAAAAACCTTCAGGGTATCTCCAAGCCAATACAATTGAAATGTCGTGGTACAACCTTCACAACCGGCAGAGTCTTCCTCATATGTATCTGTATTTTATTTTAAATTCCTTGTCCAATTTGTATCTCGGACAAGCTTTGTAATAATTGTATAAATCCTTAGAAATTGCTCATGTACTTGTGTCACGGGGTTCTGGGATGTGTTTGGGGTGTATTTTATCAAAAAGGAATATTGGACTGTTATTTCTACTTAATGGATTTTATTTAGATATTACGTGTTAAGTGAAAGGTAATGATTTCAAAAAATGCTAAAACAGGAAATTTAACTTAACCATTTAATGATTGGCTTGCGTGACAGTGGTGTCCGGCGTCATCACGACCTTATGGATTTTGGGTCGTGACAACAACCTGTCAAGAGTGCAATTACTGGTCACCACCGTGGCGTGATCCGTACTATCCACTTGAGCAGCATGTAACACACCTAAGTCAGACTTTCCGGCAGACCGACATCATATGGGGATCAGAGGAGGAAGAAGCATTGGCTGCCTTGAGGAATTTGTTCCTAGAGGATGATGACATGGACTGTTGTGTAATTGTTGAGGAGGAGGAGGAGGAAGGCCCTACCATCCGAGCTGTGGAGAAAGGATCATTCCTCAAGAATTGGATTGTTAGACCATCCAGGGCCCGACGAGTCCCGGGGTAGCAAGGCTGAACAACAGTGTTTATTTTGTTATTTTCTACGAAAATGATTTCCCTTTTTGCATTTGTTTTAAATAAAACTTCCAGCGTTCCAAAAACGTTGTTTAAATTTATTGAAAATTGCTTTTATGTTTCAATGTTTCGATATTTATTATTACCATTTTTCTCTTATATCTTTATCTATACAGCATAACTATTTCCTGTCTTGTTGAACTAACAACTGTGACATGTAATGAAGCAACGCAACAAAAGGATAGTGATTTAGAAGAGGAGGATGTAATACCTGAGGAAATCGTCAAGGAAGTAGAGGACTTTGAGAACAAGTCCAAGTCCAACCTGGACGAAAATGAGATAATCAACTTAGGAGATTCCGAAACTATCAAGGAGACCCGTATCAGCATTAACTTATCACCGTCAGAAAAAGAAGAGCACACACAGTTCCTGAAAGAGTATGATGACATATTTGTGTGGTCATACGATGATATGACCGGGTTAAGTACATCTATTGTAGCTCACAAGTTGCCCACAAATCCAATGTGTCCACCAGTAAAGCAGAAACTCAGGAAATTCAAGCCTGATATGAGTCTGAAAATCAAAGAGGAGGTCACCAAGCAAATCAAGGCCAAGGTTCTCAGGGTGGTTGAATACCCAACTTGGTTAGCCAACATCGTGCCAGTTTCGAAGAAGGATGGGAATGTTAGAATTTGTGTCGATTATCGGGATCTCAACAGAGCCAGCCCAAAGGATGATTTCCCACTTCCAAACATACACATCTTAATCGACAGTTGTGCCAGACATGAACTCCAGTCCTTCGTAGATTGCTTTGCCGGTTATCATCAGATTTGGATGGACGAAGAAGACATAGAGAAAACGGCCTTCATTACACCACGAGGGGTGTACTGTTACAAGATAATGCCATTCGGTCTAAGGAATGCTAGGGCCACCTACATAAGGGCTATGACTACCATTTTTCATGACATGATACATAAGGAGATCGAGGTGTATGTGGATGATGTCATCATTTTCACACCCCCTCTTTCCTCGCGGAGATCGGGTTTATGACATTCGGTTGGGACAACTCTTTCCTTTTGGGAAAGGGGTTTGCGTTTTTTAGAGTTGCCACCTAACGATTTATAAAGGTGCGTTAGGACTCCAAATGGGGTTCATTTACAACTACGTTGTTAACCAGAGATAGGGTAAGGGCTTGAAATTATCCTAAGGGGAAGGTGTTAGGCACCCTCAGGATCCACAAGTGTGGTTCCCGGCCAAATAAATTTTGTGAATTTGTACGGCTTAGCAAACAAACAAATAAAGGCTCAAATAAGAGGGGATTTAAGTCTTAAGCATGCAGATGTTTTTAAAAAAAAAAGTAAAGAAGGTTAGATTTTGAAAAGATTACAATCTAAGCATGTAAAGGGTATCCTAGGTTTATAACAATATGGATCACATCAGTACAATACCCGGTAATCACTCCTCAAAGAGGGGCTACACGTGGTATTAGCACACCGGTCATCATATCCATATTCTACCCTTTCTCACCTTGTGAAGGTAATTAAAGCGCGTGTTGGTCACGAACTCTATTGCGTGCTGTTACCCGCCCCTTCCTATCAGTCCCGGAGGAGGTTAGGACTACTATCCTAAGAGGGAGGTACTAAACAAACCCTCAGGTTTAAAAGGTAAAGCTCTAGGGCGACAGACGAAAGCATATAGGACTGCAGTTAATGGGAACATAGAAAAAGCAAGTAAAGGCTCAAGTTTACCTCCAAAAGTAATACAGTTAGACAACACGACTCAAACACAGTTAAGGGCAGTATTTAAATTCATAATCCTAAGACATGGTACCTAAGTGAGTTCAGAATATAGACAGATATGTAGGACGATTTTTATTACTCGGAAAGAGATCCTAATCAATTTACCTACTGATTTGAATCCTTTTAAGCATTGAGTAACATATACAGGAAGGCAGATTCTCAGTCTTAGACAAATTAATCACCTAAGGTTTGTCTAGGTGTGAGATAGTACGTACCAATTACCAGCATCACTTAGAGGAGAGTTGTTCAACATTGTATTACCTAGAACATGCTGTCCTACGTGTTCAGAATACAGACTTGTTATCAGTTGATTACGAGAATTGAATGCAGTTGTTTTTATCAGTAATTAGGCTAGGTGTGCCTAAACGAATGAGATGAAATACTAAGGAAATGATATCTAATGCACGAAGATGCAGAATGGTGCAGGATTAAAAGCCTAAACAAGGTCTCTAAATGCACAAAACATTGCAGTATTTTGACATGCTTTCAGGATATGCAAAAGTGACAGGTTTATTAATTGTTTGCCTAGAACATGATTTCTATGTGTAACATGGTAAACTTGATGGCACATTTTTGTTAACACTCTTGTTTTAAGGCAAGATTCAAATTACGTTTACAGAATGCATAGATAGAATCACACGATAGCAGTTTTTCATTTGTTATTACTGAACAGGATTTTCCTAAGTGATATAACAATATTGCAGTAAAGTGCTGAAACAGTGTTTATAAAAATCCTAAAGAGCATGATTTCTAATGCATGATATGCTTTGCACATATTAACCCGCAACATGACTTTTCTATTGCGCACATAGGGAATGTAAACCTAAGAGCATGATTTCTACCCTTTTAGATCTATAGCATGCATAGTTACCTTTCCCTTTTTACTATCCATTCCCTAAGAGTTGTTTATAAATTATTATAGGCCAACGAATGAATAACAGAAATAGAAAAATCAAGAAGCTACTCTATAGGGAGCCTTCAATTAGGCCCAAATTTCCCAAAAAAAAGCCTCCAATGGCCTCAGTTCCATAGACAAATCAGAGTCTAGGTGCATCAAAGTTCCCTAAGGATCTCAAGGATCCCGGGCAGTGCTTACAGCTAGACTTAGTAACCAAGAATTGAACAGGTGTAGTGTGGAAGTGCCAGCCTTAGTGTGTCAGAGTTCAGAGGGAGCTCGAGGGTCCCAAAGCAGTGCTCACACTGAAGGGGCAGAAGTTAAAGGTCTAGGAGTAGAGTGAGAGTGCTTGACATAGTTTTGAAAATCTTTGAGTAAATAATTTACACAAGAAAGACTGGTTTTAAAAAAAGTGTTTTGCAAAAAAGATTTTTATTCAGTAAACAGTTTGAGAAAAAAATAATGCAGTCAGAATAAACATATCCACATCTTAGGATCAGAGCAGCGTACTAAGACAAGTTCAGCAACCACAAACAGGGTAGTGAGGGATTGGGGACATACAAGGCACAAAGTAGTGAACATGTAACAGGCAGAAGTAGACATGGATACAAAATCAGAAGTTCCTAAGGGGGTTCATGGAGTTGGGATACATCATAGTATGGGTTTAGACTAGACATAACAATATCAAACAGCTTAAAGTAATACCAATACAGGCATGCCCTAACCGAAGCTAGTGTACAGACATAGGAATAATGAGAGTCACATAGAAACATGTTTCAAATGCATAAAGACATGCTGATTATGAAAATAAAGCATAACTTAACATGCTAGATGAAGCCCCAGATTTTAATTACATGTCCAACAACAAAACAGTATATAGTAGCATATACGAAACATAATGAATTGAAGCAGCAAAATAAACATGTTGGTTTGGGAACTGAGATTAAAATCAGAACATACCAGTGAAGTGAAGAAGACAGTAAACATAAAGTAGGATAGGAGCACAACAGTTAGCCTTGGCTTGCAGCCGGCTAAATTAGAACAGTGACAAGTAGCACAGAGAAGAGAGCAGAAAGTTTTAGTTGTGAGAGAGAGTTATTGAACCAGTGAGTTCGTCCCTTATGCTAATGAAAGACCAAAGTATTTATAGTTTGAAAACAGGTAGTCAAATAAGGTAAACTAATATTTCAGCAGTAATTCAGAATCAATCAACATATAATCAAGGCAAGTACTCCCTTCAATTAAGGAGTCAATGTCCAAACGGTAATAAACAGTAACAAAAAAAAGGAAAGAAATCATTGAAAAGTTGACTTTAACATATAAGTAGTAGTAAAAGTATAGAGCATGTGATTAGAGCTAGATTCAGAATATCCTAATTAAGGAAAGTCAATTTGACAGCATGTTCATTCGCGGAAATAAGGCAAGAGATGATTCAAATCCTAAAAAAATCAGTCAGGAAACTCTCAAATTACAGGAAACCAGTATTAAACAACAGAAAATATCACATATTTAAGGAGATGCTCAAAATCAGTAAAGGATATGGTGTAAGAATCAACAAAGCGCTAATCACACTTATTCAAAGATTCAAAATGATAAAACAATATTGATTTGAACGGAATAACACATGTTAAACAAAAACTAGGAACCCTAATCACGAAATTAGGGATTCGCATCAGAACATAGTAAATAATTAAAGGAATCAGTAGACGATCATGGCTTAGGCAGAAGAGACAAAGAATCAGAAACCCTGACTGCAAGTATAGAGCAAAAGTCACATAGTGTTTCACGAGAGTAAAACAGTCGCAATAGAACAGGTAAAATATTATTGTAAACAAAGCTTGGACTCACAGATTGTACCCAAGAAATTTGGGGATTTTTATCAAAATGAATTAAACAAGAAGGAGCGACTCAAACAATGCTTAAACACAATAGAATCATGAAATAATACTAAGAGACCCGAAGGAAAACTGTTTTTTGAAAAGAATTTTAAAATCGTAGTTTTGGAAATAACGAAGAATCGTTCGAGAAATAGGAGAATCTTTAAAGAAAACACAGGAAAACCTCATAATACGTATAGATCTATTATAGATCTAAAAGAATCGGAAGTTTAGAAGTTAGGGTTTTAAAGAGAGAACCCAGAGAGAGAGAGAGAGAGTCGGTATAGAAACCACCGGATCTAGCCGGAAAGTAGGGAAATCTTACTGGAGATCGATCCATGAAGGCCTGAGACAGGCCAAAGGTGTGAGAAAGTGAACCCTGGTCTCTTGAAGACCTTAGAGATGGCAACGCCGGCGTAAAGGAGCCATGGGAGGCCTAAGGATGGTGAGGACTCCATGGCCTCCAGCGAAGAGGCGGCCGGAGAAGACGAACGGAACTCATCGGAGGTGGAGAGACTAGAAGTCTCTAGAGGGGCTAGAGAGATAGAGAGAAAGAGTAGAGAGATAAGCGTCTGAGTGAAAATGAGAGACGGGGGGGGGGAGGGGGGGTAGGTCATTAGGATTAATTATGGTAACAATCGATCTGGGTCGTTGATCAAAATTGATCAACGGCCAGGATTTAGGAAGAGTTGGGTCGGGTGGATTGGGTATTGGGCCCGGGGGGTGTTTTGGGCTAATTTAATTGGGTATTGGGTTTAATTTAGGCCACAATTGAAATTAAAATATGGCTATTAGTTAAATACCCCTTTAAAAATAGATAAATGATTAATAAAGTAGCTAGTAATTATAAAAATGAGATTAATGCTAAATAGATGAAATTAAGTTAATTAGCTAATATTAAAAATATAAAATAACTAATTACTAATTTAAATGGTATAAAACGTATAATTAGGCTATAATTGTAAAATTGCTGTAATTATAGCTAAATAATGTCAAATTGGCTAATTTATGAAATAATTAAATCCTAATAGGATTAAAAATAATATATTGAGCTGGGAAATATTTTGAAAATTATTTATAATACAATTTATGCATAATTATAGAGTGTAAAATACTGAATAATTTGGGAAAGAGATTAGTAAAAATATGGAAGATTATGAAAAAAATGCCAGTTATTATAAAAAGTGATTTTGCCGGTATGTACGCAAATTTTAAAAAATATTTTGAGGAAAAATTAGGTATCAACAATCATCAAATCCAAGATGGCCACAGATCATATAGCAGATTTGAGGAAGTTCTTCGACAGACTGCGGAAGTACAACCTGAAATTAAACCCTGCAAATTGTGCATTCAGGGTCCCTGCCGGAAAGTTACTTGGATTCACTGTCAGCCGCTGAAGGATAGAATTGGATCCATCAAAAGTCAAAGCCATCCAGGAGCTGCCACCGCCGAAGAGTAAGAAAGATGTAATGAGCTTTCTAGGATGGCTAAACTACATCAGCCGGTTCATAGCCCAGTCCACAATCATATGTGAGCCAATTTTCAAGATGTTGAAGAAAGATGCTACAACTAGTTGACCGAGGATTGTCAAAAGGCTTTCGACAAGATCAAGGAGTACCTATCAACACCACCAGCTTTGGTCCCGCCAGATCCAGGCAGACCTTTTCTACTCTACCTCGCAATGTTAAATGGAGCCTTCGGCTGCGTTTTGGGATAGCACGACGAGACAGTGAGAAAGGAACAAGCTATCTATTACCTGAGTAAGAAATTCACTCCATATGAAGCGCGATACTCTCTATTGGAACGTACCTGTTTCGCCTTGACCTGGATAGCTCAAAAGTTTAGTCACTACTTCTGTGCATACACAACGTACCTCATATCAAGGATGGATCCCATGAAATATATCTTTCAAAAACCTATGCCCACTAGCAAGCTGGCTAAGTGGGAAATCCTGTTGAGTGAGTTCGACATTGTTTATGTAACTTAGAAAGCAGTTAAAGGACAGGCACTGGCAGATCATCTTGCTGAAAACCCTGTGGAAGGAGGATACGAACCCTTGAAAACGTATTTTCCCGATGAAGAAGTGTTATTCATAGGGGAGGATATTTTTGAATCCTACGACGATTGGAGGATGTTCTTTGAAGGAGCGGCAAATTTCAACGGAGTCGGTATTGGAGCTGCCTTGGTATTGAAAACTGGCCAACATTATCCGGTATCTGCTAAACTTAGATTTCTCTGCACCAGCAACATGGCAGAGTATGAAGCTTGCATCCTAGGACTCAACATGGCCATCAGCATGAATATTCATGAGCTGTTGGTAATCGGCGATTCAGATTTGCTTGTGCACCAGATACAAGAATAATGGGCCACCAAGAATTCCAAGGTACTTCCATATCTACACCATGTGCAGGAATTGAGAAAAAGGTTCACAAAGATAGAGTTTCGGCATGTTCCCAAGGTTCAGAACGAGTTTGCCGATACATTGGCCACTTTGTCATCAATGATACAACATCCAGACAAGAACTTCATTGATCCTATCCCAGTAAGGATCCATAGTCAGCCGACATATTGTGCTCATGTTGAAGAGGAAACAGATGGGAAGCCCTGGTTCCACGACATCAAAAGGTATCTGACAAAAGGAGAATACCCGGAGCATGCAAACCATACTCAGAAATGCACACTTCGGAGGTTGTCCAACAATTTCTTCCACATCGGAGGAACCCTATATAGAAGAACTCCTGATTTGGGATTGTTAAGGTGCGTCGACGCGAGAGAAGCTTCTAAGTTGCTAGAAGAGATATATGCCGGAACCTGGGGCCTGTAAATGAATGGTTTTGTCTTGGCCAAGAAGATACTCAGGGCCGATTATTTCTGGAAACCATGGAAACAGATTGCATCCGGTATGTCCAAAAATTCTACAGTGTCAAGTACATGCATATATGATAAGAGTGCCGCCAAATCAGCTCAATGCAACAAACTCACCTTGGCCATTTGTCGCATGGAGAATGGATGTCATTGGTCTAATCGATCCCACCGCCTCAAATGGGAATAGTTTCATCTTGGTAGCTATTGAGTACTTCACCAAATGGGTTGAGGTAGCATCTTACAAGGCAGTGACTAAAAACGTTGTGGTAGATTTTGTCCGCGACCGGATTGTTTGCCGATTCGAAGTTCCGGAGTCCATCATCACTGACAATGCTGCCAATCTCAACAGTGATCTGATGAAAGCCATGTGTGAGACCTTCAAAATCAAGCACAAGAATTCCACAGCCTATATACCTCAGATGAATGGAGCTGTAAAAGCCACCAATAAAAAATATCAAGAAGATACTGAGAAAGATGGTAGAAAATTACAAAAAATGGCACGAGAAGCTGCCATTTGCTTTACTGGGATACAGTACCACAGTCCGCACATCAACCGGGGCAACTCCCTACTTGCTAGTTTACGATACTGAAGTTGTTATTCCTGTCGAAGTGGAGATTCCTTCTTTGAGGATCATACAGGAAGTTGAGCTCTATGATGCAGAATGGATAAGAAACCATTATGAGCAGCTAGCCCTCATAGACGGAAAGAGGATGAATGCAGTATGTCACGTCCAGCTTTATCAGAACAGAATGTCCAGAGCTTTCAACAAAAGGGTCAAGCCAAGACAGTTCAC
>ML310768.1:0-27797 GCA_005239505.1 Nicotiana paniculata
AAATTCTATATTACTTGTCGACCACGTACACTTGCGTGTGCATTGGGAAATCAACCAACAACATACCACTCGCATGTGGATTTGAACCTAAGACCTCGATCTTGCTCTGATCTTCGTCTAAAATTTTAGTATGTGGGAGTGAGGTAACTTTTAATTACTTAATTATATTACAGGAATTGCAGGTTTTGGACAGAATAGTTGTCAACGGAAGCCCATCTCCAGGCCCACTAATAGCTAATACCCGGCAACCCACTTAGTTTCATTTACAATTTTTATTTACTACACTTTAGTCCATGTATTCTTTACTAATAGCTCATGTATATATAGTAAGAGAACCATCTAGAAAGGGGCAAGATTCATTTATGTATTTTCTGTACATTTTCGATGAAATAAAACTCTCTCTTCTCTCCTTCTATTTTCTAGGGTTTTCTTCTGTAAAATCCTTTCACAGAGTTTGATTTCTTACACTAACATGGTATCAGAGAAAGGAATCGATGATCCTTGTTCTCCTCTTTCGACCGATCGTACCCTCGTCGACTTCCATGGAGATTTTATGTTCCGTCGACTTCCATTTTTATCACGTTTTGATGAGGAGTTTTTGGCTATGGTGTTTTCTAGCTGTGGATTGCAGCTTTTATAAACTTTTCACAACAATTTCTGGTGGTTTTCCTTTGAAGCTCTCTGATCTCCGATACTTGTTCATTCTCACTGTTTCCATCGGTCAAGTCTGTTTCAAGGCCTTACCTTATTTAGGTGACAAAGAAGGACGGTAACATTCTCCTTAATCCTCCTGCATATTGGTGAAAATCGAGTATTTGTTTGTATCAGTTTTAGGAATTTTACAACTCTAGGGTTTAACCATGAGAAGTCCGAATGATAGTTCTTCTTCTGTGTTAGATGGTTTTGATGACTTCACTATACATCCATCTCACCCATTCTATGTACATCCATCTGATAGTCCTGGTGCACACTTAGTATCTCCACCTTTTGATGGAAATGGTTTCGTTATTTGGCGCAAAAATATGCTTACTGCTCTGTCTGCTAAGACAAACTAGGACTCATAACTGGAAAAATTACTAAACCTCAAATTGACTCTCCTTATTACTCCTTCTGGGAAAGATGAAACGACATGGTAATTGCATGGATAACAAATTCATTATCCAAAGATATAGCAAACAGTGTCATGGGGTTTGATACCGCTAAAGACATTTGGGATGATATTAATGAAATATTTGGTACATCAAATGGTTTAAAATATATTCAAATACTAAGGGAAATCAGTGCTGCTTCCCAAGGTCCTTTAGATATTTCCACTTACTTTACAAAATTGAGGGGTCTTTGGGATGAACTTAATACTGCCTATGTAGGACCAGTGTCTAGTTGTGGAGCCTTACAAAAATTTATTTAACAACAGAAAATATATCAATTCCTTAGTGGTTTAAATGAGTCCTATTCCACTTGCAAGAGTGATATTCTGATGATGCCATCTCTTCCATCCCTAAGCAAAACCTATTCTATGCTTCAACATGATGAAAAGCAAAAGGAGACTTCAGCTCCTATCTCCAGCTTCTCAAATGAGTGAGCCTCATTCAATGCTTCTAGCAACCCTGTTCAGGCACCTGCTAGATCTTTTACTCAAAGGTTCTAGTTTGAACAAAAGAGAGGCTCAAGTTCTTCCTCTCAATTGTCTTGCAAATATTGCAAAAAGACTGGTCACACCATTGAGAAGTGTTACAAACTTCATGGGTTTCCCGCTAACTTCAAGTTCACCAAAGGCAAACGGTCTGCTGCTTGTGTGCAATCTGAAGGCTATTTTCCTCATCATAATCATATTGATGGACAGTCTTCTGAGACCACTGGTCATGGCTTCAGCAAGGAGCAATATTACCATCTCATGGCCCTTTTTCAACAGCTGACTCATCCTCCTGTCACACATCGTGAAACTTCTAGTTCAGAAAACATTGGTTTTGCTCACTTTGCAGGTGTATTTGATCATCCTGAAGTGCATTCTGCTTTTCATGCATGTCTAGTTTCAGACTTAGGTTCAAATCCTTGGCTTCTAGATTTAGGTGCTACCAACCACATGACACCACACAAACACCTTTTATTCTACTTAACACCACTCACTACTCCTTTCTTAATAACTCTGCCTAATAGATATAAAGTGAAAGTCATACCTACTGGGTCTATACAACTCAGGCCATATATGATTTTACATAATGTTCTGTTAGTTTCTTCCTTTCATTTCAATCTTATATCTATTCACAAACTCCTTGTTTAATTCATATGCATTGCAACTCTTACCATTTCTGCCTGCATTTTACAGGGCCCTTCTATGAGGAGGCCACTGGAAATTGGTGAAGATGCAAATGGGTTGTACTTCTTGCATCCTGCTATGAATTCATCTACTATGTCTGCTGTTTATATTCCTATTACTTTTTCTAATCCTGTTCAATGTAATATTTCTAGTGCATCTGATAATGTTCAATCTACTCCTGTAATGTTTCTTCTACCCATTGTACTAGTACTTTTTTTGATATTAATAAAAACGATGTGATTTGGCCTCAAACACATTTTCATAGAATGAAATATATCTCTTTTTGTCTGGTAAGATTTCATCTAAACAAACATTTTTTTGTGATGTTTGCCCAATGGCTAGACAACAGAGATTTCCATTCTCTGACAGCTCCATTCATTCATCTACTCATTTCCAGCTTGTTTATATTGACATTTGGGGTCCATACAATACTCAGACCTATAATGGGTTCAGGTAATTTTTGACCTTAGTGGATGACTTCTCCAGAGTCACTTGGACTCATCTATTGTCATGCAACATCAATGCTCTCTCTGTGCTTAAGGTTTTTCATGCAATGCTGAAAGTTCATTTTCACTCAACTATCCAGTCCTTTAGGTCAGATAATGCTTATGAGCTAGGCTCTAGCTCTGACGCCCAACAATTTTTTTCTGCCAATGGCATTCTCCATCAAACTAGTATCCCTCACACTCCTCAACAAAATGAAGTGGTTGAAAGAAAACACCAACACGTATTGGAAGTATCTAGGGCTATTTTATATCAATCTAAAATTCCCTCAAGTATTGGGGTGATTGTGTTCTCACAACCACTTACTTGATCAATAGATTATCTTCCACTGTTCTTCATAAAAAATCCCCGTTTTGAAAGACTACATGGCTATCCTCCTTCCTTTTATCATTTGAGGTCTTTTGGGTGCCTTTGCTATGCTATTAGCCCCAAGCATGGCAGGGATACATTCAAACCTAGAGCCATCTCTTGTGTGTTTTTGGGGTACCCCTGTGGGAAGAAGGGTTATAAGCTTCTTAACCTTTCTACCCATTCTGTCTTTTTTTCTAGGGATGTGTTTTTCCATTAACACATTTTCCTTACCACCTTCCTCCTTTCTCTTCTTTCCTTCATCTCCCACTAGTTTTGTTGATTCTGATGTTCCTCCTATTACCTCACCTCCTCCAGCACCTTATCCCTCTTCTCCCTTAATTCATCCTACCAATACCTCTACACCTACCTCTTCTTCTCCTCCACCTTCCTTTTCTGGTTCTCCTCCTTCCACTTCTGGTCCTCCTCCCCCTCCTCATCTTCATGATCTCAGGAGATCAGGCAGAGTTGTTAACCCACCTGCCTACCTCTCAGATTTTGTTTGCTCTTCTGTTCTTCCATATTCTTCCCCACCTGTCTCCCTGAATCACAAGGTTTCTACCTCTGATTTGCACATGCTTGAGCCTCAATACTACCAGCAGACTGCTTCTAATCCTTCTTGGCAAGAGGCCATGCTTCAGGAATTCAAGGCTCTTGAGACAAACCATACATGAGACATTGTCCCTCTACCTTCTCATAAGAAAGCCATTCCCTGCAAGTGGGTATATAAGATTAAGCAAAGGTCTGATGGATCCATTGAGATATACAAGGCCAGACTTATCACTAGGCGTGATACTCAGAAGGAGGGTATTGATTACATAGAGACTTTCTCTCCAATTGTCAAGCTCACTACTGTTAAGTGCCTCCTTTCTTTGGCTGTCAAGAGACATTGGACTGTGTTTCATCTTGATGTCAATAATGCCTTCCTTCATGGGGATCTCCATGAGGAAGTGTATATGAGGATCCCTCTAGTCTTCAGATCTCTTCTGCTACTTCTTCTACTGCTTCTCCTTTGGTTTGCAAACTCAGGAACTCCTTATATGGCCTTAAGCAAGCTTCCATGCAGTGGTTTTTTAAACTGTCTGATGCCTTGCTATCCAAAGGATACATTTCCAGTAAGAATGATTACTCCTTATTCACCAAGTCTTCTGGTGCTTCTTTGGTCATCCTTGTGGTCTATGTTGATGACATTCTTCTTGCTGGTTCTGATATTGCTGAAATGACTGCCTTAAAATAGTTTTTGGATGCTCAATTTAAGATCAAAGACCTTGGCTTGGTTCATTATTTTTTGGGCCTTGAAGTTGAATCCCATTCTCATGGTTATGTTTTGCATCAACACAAGTATACTTCAGACTTGTTGGAGGAATTCAAGTGCTCTCATCTTTCTCCTCTTTCCACACCTTTGGACTCTTCTGTTGACCCATGTCACTGCATAGTTTTGAAGATTGACAAAAGGCTGACCAGTTGAACCAGGTCCATCAGAGCACACATCGTGAACTAACGAGATGGCACATGAACCATATATTATTAGGAGATGTTTTGAATATGAAATATCAATGTACCAAGAGATTGTATCCTAATGCGAAAATGTTGCAAACTGATCTGATTAATTGAAGTCCAATTCAACAAGGAAAGTAACAAAAGAAAGGAAGTTGAGTTTGGTTCGAATTGGTTTACCCAGATAGAGTTGAACTGGAATGGGAAGACAAGCTCAACGACTGACTCTATAAATACATCACTTGATGTATTTCTGCTGAAATTAGAGATGCACAAAGCTTAAGTGAATCAAAGTCTGAAAGCAAAATTCCCAGAGTTAATTTTTGCTAGTAGAATCATTGTGCGATACAAAGGCTACAATTCAACTAGAAGAACCAATTCCATCTGATTATTTATTGAGTCTAGTTGATTGTAGTAGGAGTTTTTAATATTGTATCTTTCAGCTTTCATAGAAGCAATTGTAATAGGTATGTATTGCTCAAGTTAAACTTAACTTGAGGTGTGTAGAAATTAGCTAGGGGCTAGTTACTACAAAGGGTTAGAGTTAATCCTTAGGATTACAAAAAAGTTTATTTTGTAAGTCCGTTTGGCTCAGAGTTTTTAGTGAAGATTTGAGCAAATCCTACTGAGGAGTAGGTCATGGTTTTTTCACCTTTTGAGCCAAGTGTTTTCCACGTAAAAATCTCTGTGTTTTTACTTTAGCAATTTTTATTATTCCGCATTAGTAGTAGTTAGGAACACCAAGAAGAACCAGGTTCTTCTACTGAGACATCACTCCAAAATTGGGTACCACACAAAGTAACCTAACTTCTTGTGTGGTATTGAAGTCTAATATCAATTGGTATCAGAGAAGGTTATCCTTGAAAGGATAACACCTTAGAGAAGATCAAGATGAGTGCACCACCTGAAAATTGGGAAGGTCAATCAACTGCAAGGCCACCACTCTTCAATGGCCAGTACTACTCATGGTGGAAAAATAGGATGAAGGATCACCTAATTGGAGAAGACTATGAACTCTGGGACATAGTCACTGATGGTCCTCTAGCCACCATGATGAAGACTGCTGAAGGTATATATATACCAAAGACAAGAGCTGATTGCACTGCTGAGGATCTAAAGAAATGGGAGAAGAATGCAAAGGCCAAAAAGTGGCTAGTATGTGGACTAGGTCCAGACGAGTACAGCAGAATCCAAAGCTGCACCACTGCCAAAGAGATTTGGGACACCTTGCAAGTAGCCCATGAAGGAACACCTCAGGTAAAAAGGTCAAGAGGTACTCCATTACTCTCTGTATGAAAACTTTACTATGAAAGAAGGAGAGACTATTCAAGAGATGTACACAAGGTTCACAACCTTGACTAATGAACTGAAGTCTCTTGGAAGAATCATTCTTGAAGAGGACAAGGTTGAAAAGATCCTAACAAGGGTCTTGCCTATTTCTTGGGAAAGCAAAATCACTGCTATCCAGGAATCTAAAAATATGGCAACCCTCAGATTGGATGAGCTAATTGGAAACCTCACTGCCTATGAACTAAGAAGGCAGACAATGAAGATGGATGGTCCAAATAAGGGGAGGAGTCTAGCCCTAAGAATCACTGAGGGAGAAGATCTGGAAGATGATGAGATGGCCATGATCACCGAAGAATTCAGAAACTTTCTCATGAGGAAGAAAGACATTTCTAGAGGAGGAAACTTCAACAAAGAAAAGGTTCCAGAAATACCAACCAACGAGGGATGCTATAGATGTGGTAAGACTGGCCATCTCATTAAAAACTGTCCTCAGTGGAAAGTAGAGTGGAAAAAGGAAAGATATGAGAGAAGGAACAGGAGGAAGGAACAGGTTCAACCCAAGACAAACACAACAAAGGCTATGGTTGCTGCTTGGGGGGAAAGTTCAGATGAAGAATCAGAAGATGGNNAAGATAAATAGGTAAGTATCTCTCATCTAAAAAATAAAGTAAAGTTCCTATCTAAGGAAAAACTCTCTGAGTTGCTACTTGATTTCATAGATGATTCTGAGGAAACAACCAAAGAGAAGGATCAACTATCTAAAGAATGTGCAATGCTAAAATCACAATGCATAAACCTGGAAATCAGAGTCAGTGAATCTGAAAAGAAAAACACTAACTTGTTGAACCAGGTTCATCCTCTTGAACTGAGATTCTAAAACTAAAATCTGAAAACCTAAAGCTAAAGCTAAGTTCAAGTAAAAAGGTTGTTGATCATTCTCATATCATGTTAGAAGAAAACATAGGAAAATTAAAANTGGAAGTCAATTTCCCAAGTGGGATCCCAAAAACAAGTATCTCACTCTTCCTGAGAATAAAATCTGCTCCCATTGTGGTAAGACTGGACACTACAAATATGAGTGTACTTTAAAAGAGCAGGCCAGTCAGAAAAATGAGAGGTTTGTAAAAGGGAAAAATTGGCTGCCAAATTGGGCCAGAAAAAAATTGATTCATTCATTCTCTCATAGAAAAGGACCCAAACTAGTTTGGGTTCTTAAGACTAACCTTTGATTCCTTTTGTAGGTTCAAGTGAGAGGAGGCAGACATATTTGGTACTTGGATAGAGGCTTCTCAAAGCATATGACTGGGAACATGGAACAGTTCCTTTCACTTGAAAGTCTCAAAGGAGGAAATGTCTCCTATGAAAACGGAAAGAAAGGTGAAATCATTGGGGTTGGTAAAGTAGGTAAGTATGATACACGATCTATTGAACATGTGTATCTAATAGATGGCTTAAAATATAGTCTGATCAGTGTATCATAACTATGTGACAGAGGTAACCTGGTTGCTTTTACTTCCACAAAATGTTTTGTGATTAACCTTCTTACTGACAAGATTGTTTTGCAGGGAAAAAGAATGAATAACATCTATGTCATAGATTTGTCNTCTAGGAGGAAGCAGGTAAGGTCCTCTTTCAAAAGTAAGAAAATGGTCAGTACCACCAGGACGTTGGAACTGGTTCATATGGATCTATGTGGTCCTATGAGAACTTTGAGTAGAGGTGGTAAGAGATATGTGATGGTGCTAGTTGATGATTTTTCAAGGTTCACTTGGACCTTATTCCTGGCATCTAAGGATGGAGCATTTGATATGTTCACCTCATATGTCAATAAAACTCAAAATCAATTGGGACATCAACTGGCATCAATAAGATCTGACCATGGTACTAAATTTGAGAATATTAAGTTTGTTGAGTTCTGTGATGAACATGGTGTTAATCATAACTTTTCTGCTCCTAGAACCCCACAGCAAAATGGGGTTGTTGAAAGAAAAAACAGAACTCTTGAAGACATGGCAAGAACCATGCTCCTATCTAGAAAACTACCTCACAGCTTCTGCGAAGCAATAAATACTGCTTGCTACATAATCAATAGATGCATGACTAGACCTCTAGTAGAGAAAAACCCTATGAATTACTTAAAGGGAGAAAACCCAACATATCCCACTTTAGGGCTTTTGGATGCAAGTGTTTGGTACACAATAATGGAAAAGATTCCCTAGGAAAATTTGACCCCAGAAGCGATGAGGGAGTATTCTTGGGATATTCATCACATAGTAAATCTTATAAGTGTATATAAAAGAATTATGTGTGTAGAAGGAAGTATACATGTTGTCTTTGATAAAACTAACATTCTTGTTGAGAGACAGGAACTTGAAGATGAGGAGCTTGGACTGGTAAGAAGCGTGAAAGGTGGAATAAGTGATGGAACAGGTTCAACTACCCTAAGCATCATGACAGGGGGAACTCAACATATGCAACCTAGCCCTGAACCTGCTTTACAGAAACAAGACATCATGGAATCATCTAGGAATGAACAACTGGTACTCAAGCCACACAGATATCAGATTTCTCACCCTCTTGAGAACATCATAACAGATTTGGCATTTGGAATCAAGACCAGATCATCGTTGAAAAATCAGTGTGCATTTGATGCCTTCCTATCTATGATCGAACCAAAGAACATTGTGGAAGCCCTACAAGATGCTGATTGAGTAAATAGCATGCAAGAAGAGCTGAATCAGTTTGAAAGAAGTCAAGTATGACACTTGGTATCCAAGACATTGGATAGATCTGTAATTGGCACCAAGTGGGTCTTTAGGAACAAGCTCGATGAGGATGGAACCGTTACAAAGAATAAGGCAAGATTAGTTGTTCAAGGATATGTCAAGAAGAAGGAATTGACTATGATGAGACCTTTGCCCCTGTGGAAAGACCGGAAGCAATCAAACTTCTTATAGCATTTGCTGCACACATGGAATTAACTCTTCATCAGATGGATGTTAAGAGTGCCTTTCTAAATGGCTATCTGAAGGAAGATGTATTTGTCAAGCAGCCGCCAGGATTTGAAAGAAAAGAATCACCTGACCACGTATACAAACTCGACAAGGCTCTATATGGTCTCAAATAGGCACCAAGAGCATGGTACGAAAGATTATCAAAATTCCTGCTAGAACATGGGTACAAACAAGGCAAAATTAATAGTACCTTGTTCTTAAGGGAAAAAGGTAAGGATCTTCTGGTTGTGCAAATATATGTGGATGATATCATATTTGGAGCGACTTCTGAGAAATTGAGCAAGGAATTTTCTATGCTAATGGGAAGTGAGTTTGAGATGAGCATGATGGATGAGCTAAACTTTTTCTTAGGCTTGCAAATTAAGCAAAACCCAAACGGAACAATGATCCACCAACAAAAGTATGTGAAAGATTTGCTCAAGAAGTTTAAAATGGAATATTCAAAAGAAATAGACACTCCCATAGCCACAACTACAAAATTGGATATGGATGAACCTGGTTCATCTGTTGATCAGAAGCTATATAGAGGGATGATTGGGTCTCTATTGTATCTCACTGCCAGCAGACCTGATATTGTGTTCAGTGTTGGATATGTGCTAGGTTTCAGGCAAATACAAAGGAGTCCCACCTCACTGCAGTAAAAAGAATTTTTATATATTTGAAAGGCACCACTGATTTATGCTTTTGGTATCCTAAAGGTAGTAATTTCGACCTTGTAGGATATGCTGATGCTGATTATGTGAGATTCCTGGTTGACAGGAAAAGTACTTCAGGTACAGATCACTTTTTGGGTTCATGTCTTGTGTCTTGGGCTACCTAGAAACAAAATTTAGTAGTTTTGTCTACTGCTGAGGCTGAATATGTGGCTGTAGCCTCACGCTGTGCACAATTATTATGGATCAAACAACAACTCATGGACTTTGGTATTGATGTGGGATGCATTCCTATATTTTATGATAACACTAGTGCTATTAGTATGACGAAGAACCCGGTTCATGACAAAAGGACTAAGCACATAGATGTTAGNTTTTTTTTCTTTTCTTTGGCTAGAAAATTTTTATTAGGTACTTAATCAGATTAATAATTGCTCAACATCATGTCTTTATTGCCATACTCTTGTTCCATATATTAATATGATTCCCCAGATACTAATAATGTTTATCTATTCTTGTAAATTGAGGCAATTTAAAGCTTTCAAACAGGATGAACTTGGTTCATCTATGATGATTCATTTGACTGATAAGGTACGTACTCTTCTCCATATAGTAATTCAATTACAGTCACACATGAGCAGGATTCTATCTATATTTGGCTCATTACTAATTCTCTGCACTAATCCATAAATGAACCCGTTCCAAGGAGTCACATCAACACTCAATTAGCCTAGAAATAGAAGACTCTCAACCGTCAAAACAATGACACTCCTACAACTATTACACTTCCACTTGAATTAATTTTTTATCCGTTGTAAAATTAGTGGCCATATGTTATAAAAGGTAATCATTACTCCTCTCTTTATAAATCTTCCTTCAACCAAGGTTAACTCATAATACACTACCCAAAACCTGCAAAAACTCGCCCTTTCCTCTCAATAGAAAAAAAAAATGTCTTCACCTCCACCAGCTTCCTCATCTGATTCCTCATCTAATCGTGATTATGATGGAGGAAATTCTGAATCTATCTCCAATTCTCCATCTATTTACAGCTCCGAATCACCAGAAATTCCATCATCCCCTGAAATTACACCCGTTCTTGAACCCACTCCAAACCCTAATCCTGCCCCCAAGAATCGTCGAGTTAAAGTTCTTGCCTAAAAATCTGTTACTTCTGGGGATAGGGAAAAATTCTTGGAGGATCTTATCAAAGCAAACAAAATTACTAAGTCAGATTCATCCAGTGAATCATTTAAATCAGCTAATGAGGAAGAAGCACCTGGTTTAACCAGTTCTGAAAAAGGAAATCTTGAAGTCGACTCTGAATTTACTTCTGCTGATAAAAGATTCGTGTTGGTAGGGTCTATTATTGATGTCGAAATCTCTGAAAGAAAGAAGGATGGGAGAAAAGAAAGAATTCTTGAGAGAGAGGGAGAAGAATATGTGAGGGGATCTAGGGAGGATGGCACCATGTTGGCTATTTGTGGTCCCATTCCTGAAACTATGGGAGAAAAAGTCACTGATTTAGGGGGAATCATAGTAGAGGAAGCTGTAGCAGGTCTTGAAAGTATGAAGAAAGCTATAAATGAACCTGGTTCATCGGGGGAAGAAACATTGGCGGAAAGGTTGAGAAAACTGGGGGAGTCTTATAACCCCAAGAGAAGAAGGAGTCAGAAACCCAAGAAGGCAACTCACCCAGTTCCTTCAAAGAAAAGGAATTTTTTTGAAGTTGCTAGTGTTTCTGCTCCAAAAGTTAGAGCTACTCGTAGTACTGTGAGAGAAGAAGAAAAAAAAAATTAGAAAAGGCTCTGAAGGAGAGCAAGAAGAAGAGAGCAACAAAAGGAAAAGCAAAAGTTGGAGAGCCTGTTGAGGCTATTGAAATTGAAGAAACTGGGTTGGACCTGGTCCAACAGGAGGAGCAACCTTCTCCAAGTGTGGTTGAGACACCAAAACCCACAAAGGCTAAGGCTTCTTAAAAGAAGTCAGCTAGGATGTCTGTCGCACCAACAAAATCTATTAAGAAGACCAGGGCCAAGCCAAAGAAAGTCAAAGTTGTTTATGATGATGATGTAGAATGGAGTGGAGAAGAGGAGAAGGAAATTGGGGTGGTGACTGACAAGGTTACCATGTTTGGAAAAAGAAATATGCTAAAGGGAAAGCTGGTGAAAGATTTAGAGGAGCCTGGTATGCAGTATCTTATGGAAACTCTGGAGGTACAAGGCTGGAAGGACCTGGTCCTTCGCATGGAAGGCAGGATGGCAAGAGCAGAGTTGGTAGAGTTTATGGGGAATTCAAGTGTCAAGGAAGGAAGGGTCACGTCTATGGTCAAAGGAATTGAGGTTTCCTTTGATGTCAAAGAACTGGGTGTTATTCTTAACATACCAGCTTAGAGCTATGAGGACTATACAAGGCAGAGATGGCCTTGTCTATATGGGATGGCCTCAACAATCGAGATCACCAGGTTCTTTAATGATAGTGAGAAGGAGATTGAACCCAGGCCGGTTTACAAGAGCGAGATGAAGCCTGAGCATAAGCTACTCTTTGAGTTCGTCATTACGTTCCTACTTCCTAGACAAGAAAGAAGGCATATGGAAAATTATATGGATCTTACATTGATGGAATTCTTGTTCAGGGGGAAACAAATTAATTGGTCAGCTTTTATCATCCAACTCCTTGACAGAGTGGTGAATGGAACTAAGGCACACGCAATTCCTTATGGCTTCATGCTGACAGCAGTGCTTGCACACTTTGGGGTTCCAGTAAAGATGGCTGAGATGGCTACGGCCAAATATTATTTTAGTAAGGAAACTTTGCTTACATGTGACTACTATGTCAATGTTCCCGAGGATGAACGCGGTTCATCTAGGAAGCAACCAGTCAACAGCAAAGTTAGAACTTTGGTGCAAGAAAACGAGATTAAGGATATGAAGATCCTTTTCTTAAAGTCTCGTATGATTGAGGTTGAAGAAGAGCGGGATGATCTTAGAGATGAATTAGCAAAGTAGAAAGAAAAGAATGAAGGTATTCTTCAGTAGATGTTGTCTCTCCTACAATCCAAGTCCACAACCTCCACTGCACCTTCCCATCCTTAGGCTTCTTAGAGCTTACTTAAACTATCTTAAGACCGGTTATCAGTTCCAGTTCTTTTTATTTTCTTTTTCTCATGGTTGGTTGTTTTTGTTTTTCTGTGTGTGGTTGATTATCGTTCATTATCAATGAAGTTTGCTTTTAGTTATTGACTTGTCTCAAGTTCTGAGTTAGCTAACATTTATTGGTTTCTTGTGTTGATTAATCATGATTTGCACCTGCAGTTGCCTCAATGGCCATGAGTAATGATTAATAAAAATGGTAAGTATATCATTTTGCAAACTTTTCGATGATGCCAAAAGGGGGAAGATAGTGTGCTGAACTTTTCAAAAATATAAAGATGTGATATTTATAACCTAATGAACCTGGATTCTCTATGATTATTGCTCAAAACCATACAAAGTTCTTTGAAGTGTATACAGGATTAAGCACAGAGTTTGTCATCATCAAAAGGGGAATTTGTTGACCCATGTCACTACATATTTTTGAAGATTGGCAAAAGGCTGACCAGTTGAACCAGGTCCATCAGAGCACACATCCTGAACTTACGAGCTGGCACATGAACCGTATATGCTTAGGAGATGTTTTGAATATGAAATATTAATGTACCAAGAGATTGTCTCCTAATGCAAAAAGGTTGCAAACTGATTTGATTAATTGAAGTCGAATTCAGCAAGGAAAGTAACAAAAGAAAGGAAGTTGAGTTTGGTTCGAATTGGTTTACCCAGGTAGAGTTGAACTGGAATTGGAAGACAAGCTCAACGACTGACCCTATAAATGCATCACTTGATGTATTTCTGCTGAAATTTGATACGCACAAAGATGAAGTGAATCAAAATCTGAAAGCAAAATGTCCAAGAGTTAATATTTGCTAGCAGAATCATTGTGCGATACAAAGGCGATAATTCAACTAGAAGAACCAGTTCCATCTGATTATTTATTGAGTCTAGTTGATTGTAGTAGGAGTTTCTAATATTGTATTTTTCAGCTTTCCTAGAAGCAATTGTAATAGGTGCGTATTGATCAAGTTAGAGTTAACTTGAGGTGTGTAGAAATTAGCTAGGGGCTAGTTACTACAAAAGGGTTAGAGTTAATCCGTAGGATTACAAAAGAGTTTATTTTGTAAGTCCGTTTGGCTAAGAGTTTTTAGTGAAGAGTTGAGCAAATCCTACTGATGAGTAGGTCGTGGTTTTTTTACCTTTTGATCCAGGTGTTTTCCACGTAAAAATCTCTGTGTTTTTACTTTACTGCTTTTTATTATTCCGCAACAGTAGTAGTTAGGAACACCAAGAAAAACCAGGTTCTTCTACTGAGACATCACTCAAAAATTGGGTACCACACAAAGTAACCTAACTTCTTGTGTGGTATTGAAGTCTAAAACATCACTTTCTATTAAGTTGACTGTTGACATGGGTGATCCTCTCCCAAATCCTAGTCTTTACAGAAGAGTAGTTGGCAAGCTGAATTTCTTGCAACATACCCGACCTGATATTGCTTATTCTGTTAAGCATTTGAGTCAATTTCTACAGACTCCCAGGGTCCCTCATATGTTGGCTGCCGTACATGTCTTGAGATACCTTATGTCTGCTCCAGCTCAGGGAATCTGTTGTCCAATGCCTCTGATCTATCTCTTATTTCTTTTTCTGATTCTGACTGGGCCACTTGTGCTTTCTTAAGGAGGTCTGTCATTGGTTTTTTTTATTACTCTTGGTGGCTCTCCCATCTCTTTGAAGAGCAAGAAACATCCTACTATTTCCCTTTCCTCTTCTGAAGCAGAGTATAGGGCTTTGCGAAAGGTCGTGGCTGAAGTCTCTTGTCTTGTTTGACTTCTTGGTGATCTTGGACTTTCTATTAGTGCTGCTGTACCTGTGTTTTATGACATCCAGGCTGCTTTACATATTGCTAAGAATCCCGTATTTCATGAGCGCGCAAAGCACATTGAGGTGGATTGCCATTATGTCCGCGATTGTCTCTCTTCTGGGCTGATTTCTCTTCAGTTTGTTCGTAGTTCTGATAAGTTGGCACACATTATGAATAAGTCTCTACATGGTCCGCTTCATCATTCTCTCTTGGTCAAGCTAGGAGCGTTTTCACCCTCCATCTTGAGAGGGGGGGGGGGGAGTGTCAACGAAAGCCCATCTCCGGGCCCACTAATAGCTGATAGCCAGCAACCCTCTTAGTTTCATTTACAATTTTCATTTACTACACTTTAGTCCATGTATTCTTTACTAATAGCTCATGTATATATAGTAAGAGAACCATCTAGAAAGGGGAAAGATTCATTTCTGTATTCTCTGTACATTTTCGATAAAATAAAACTCTCTTCTCTCCTTCTATTTTCTAGGATTTTCTTCCGTAAAATCCTTTCTCAGAGTTTGATTTCTTACACTAACAACAGTACAGTTTCCATTCCTAATTAACTTGCTGCTTTTGACTCAAGCTTGAGCTCATCTGCAAGATCTCGTGGAGTTATCTTCATTGGTTCTGGCCCATATTATGTTTACAATCCTATCAAGGTTGACATCTCTGAGAGTCTTGTTTTTTATACTCCAATTAATCATGAGAAAATACCATCCACTATTTTTACAACCTTCAGAGTACCATATCCAAGTTTCATCCATTCAAATCGCGGGGAAAGCCGTGCCACTAAATAAAACATTGTTATACATTCAAAAACATGGTGGGACGAGAATAAGCACGACGACACCTTTCACAATCTTGCACACTAGCATCTATAATTCTATTAAAACTGCTTTCTCCACCGATGACACGATTTGGAGCCTGCTTTAGTTCCGAAAACATTAGGAGCACAAACGTTGGACCTGGTGTTCTTGTGATAGATTTTGTCTTGCATAAAAGGAGTGCATTTTGGAGGACTTATGGGGCAATTTCAATGGTACAAGTTAGAAAGGATGTCATGTGTTTAGGATTTGTAGGTCAAGAAAAAACTTGGGAACCATCTATTGTGATAGGAGGGCATCAAATAGAAGAGAATTTATTGGTATTTGATCTCCCAAGAAAGAGGATTGGTTTCTGCTCCTCACTCAAGCTTCAACAAACATCATGTGCTAAGTACGATTATACCTCTAAGACTTAACAGAGTCTTTTTACTAATTCTAATCATCAAGATTTCAACTCTAAGCTGACTGAAAAACAAAGACATATGATGAACTCTTATTTTCATTTTTACGTTTTTTGGTTCTTGAACTGTTTTTCTATCTACGTTGGAACACTAGCCTTTTGAGCTTATCAAAAATAATATGAGAAATTCAATGGTTGGTTGCCAGAAATAATGTTCTGAAGTTGGTGTTGCGAGACATAATTATATTAATTAAAATGTGCTCTCTCTAATCGATTAAGAATTACACGTCTTTAAGACGTAGCTGAATACCATTATTTTGTATATAAAAATTAAGTTTATGAAGCGCTTTAAAATACATATAAGCTTGGAAACGAATTAATTTAGCTTCTAAAAGGATACTTTGGATCTTGGACTAATAAACAAAAGATATTCGTTTTAAGCAGCACTATATTGTATTTTCCTATCTTATTTCCATTAAAACAGAACACTTGGAGTGTAGGTTAGTGACGTAATACGAGGCTGGCCTGGAAGTGAGACTTGATACCTAAGAGAGGAAGTTTCAAGTATCTTGTTTCTATAGTCCAAGGTAATAATAGAAATATAGATGATAACGTCACGCATCGTAATGGAGCGGGGAGGATGAAATTGAGCTTGCATTCGGGATCTTGTGCGATAAGAATGTGCTACCAAAACTTAATGGCAGGTTTTAGATTATGTTATATTGGACAGAGTGTTGACCAGTCGAGTACTCTCATGTCTAGAAGATGACAATTGCAAAAATATTAAGGATGCTTAGACGATTGGCCTATGGACGAATATGCAAGCATACAGGATATGTGTGGGCATACTAGGAGATGATTAGGAATATTCAAGACAAGTGACCTCTGTGATGGACAAGATGTAAGGAGCGAGGTTGAGGTAGTTTTAGGCATGTGAAGAGGAGATGCCCAGATGCCCCAATGAGGAGGTGTGAGAGGTTGGCAATAGTGGGTCTCAAGAGAGGCAAAGGTAGACCGAAGGCATATTGTGAAGGGATGATTAGGCAGGACATGACATATCTTCAACTTATTAAGGACATTGATCCACAATAGGAGGGTGTGGAGGTCGATGATTAAGGTAGTAGGTAGTCACTCGTTTCTCTTCTGCATACCGGCAATATTACTACTGTCCCCGTATTGTCGTAGTTCTTAGTTTTCAGTTAATATCTATTAGTTATTTGCTTTGGTTATCTTATTTTCTTGTTGTTGTTAATGCTTAGTTTTTCCTCTTAATGATTGTTGCAATTATGCTTTTCTGGAGCCGAGAATATCAGAAACAACCTCTGTACCTTCACAAAAATAGAAACACCATCAAGACTTGAATGACTCCTCAATCCAAGCATGTGACAAGGAAAGTCACGATCAAATCTGGGCTCTTCCTAGAGCAGGAATCGAAGAGGCACCCCTTGGGCCAAATCCCTTTTAATGATCTCGTGCCTCTAATCTCGGTCAATACTCAACGACTCTTTTCTCTCCTATAAGAAGACTGCTAAGATCAAATGAAAGACTCTCGCAACTACACACATTATTTCTAAGTCTCTACTTCTTAGCCTAAACACTGTAATCCTTAGTTTGTCAATGTCTCAAAAGATAGAAAGAATTAGAACACAAAAGAGAGTTGTGTCAAATATTCAGAATTCATTGTTGCCATTTCTCGTTGGTGGTGAACGAGTTAAAACCATCTGTACTGTAATACTTTCAAGATCTAAAGGGAGCTCTTGTGATCCAAGGAAAACTGGATGTAAGTACCACAACGGTACCGAATAAGTATAAAATTTCTGTGTGTTATTTACCTTTTAATTACTGCTATCTTTCATTCTGCACTGTGGTTAGTCAACTAAAATCATTGTCAGTCGACTAATTTTTAATAGACCACAATTCACCCCCCCTCTTGTACTTTCAATTAGTATCAGAGCAAGGCTCACAATCTTTGCTTAACAGCTGGTGAGAAAGAGATCATGAGATCTAACACTGTTGTTGGTGCTCTATTTCAAGAAGGAACCTCTCAGGTTCGACCTCCTTACTTCAACGATCAACACTTTTCTCACTGGAAAGTGCACATGGAAACTTACACAATGTCATATGAAACCAAAGTATGGCGTCTGATCAAAAAGGGAAATCTTCCAATCCCTCCTAAGAAGGAAGCAAATGGTCAAGTCACTGTATCAACTGATCCTGCTGTCATAACTGTAAATGCCAAAGCAAAAAATCTACTGTACAATGCTATCAGTGGAGAAGAGTATAAAAGATATCAAGTTGTGAAACTACCAAAGAAATGTGGGACAAACTGGAGGTCACATACAAAGGAACCAACAAAGTGAAAGAAATTAGGATAAATCTTCTAGTTCGGGACTACGAGTTATTTCAAATGAAGGATGGAGAATCAATGGAAGAGATGTTCTCCAAGTTTAGCAAAATTCTTGGAGATCTGAAGTCTTTTTGTAGACCTATCAAGAGTGGTGAACAGGTTAGAAAGATTCTCAGGAGTTTACCTACCATTTGGTAGCCAAAAGTTATTGCCTTGGAATGTTAGGATCTGGACAAAATTTCCTATGATGAACTCAGAGGTGATCTAATTGGTTTTGAGAAAACTCACTTGGATAGATAAATTCAAGAGAAGAAGAATACTGTTGCTTTTAAGGCAACTGTGGCTGAACCAGAAAATGAAGAGGAAGAAGAAGGAGGAGAACAAGACGAAAACATTGCCATGCTCTCTCAAGTTGTAACAAGCATGATGAGGAAAAACAGGGATAGCAGAAGAGGGAAGACTAACTTCAAGAAAGGAAGGATAAGAAGTGAAGCTGATAAAAATGATGGAAGGTGCTACGAATGTGGAAAGTTTGGTCACATTCAAGCTGACTATCCTGAACTAAAGAAGAAGCTCAGCAGAAACATGCAAAAGAAGAAATCCTTCGGAGCATGGAGTGATGAAGAAGAGTCTGATCATGAGGAAATTGCTAACATATGTTTCATGGATATGAATGAAAGTGAAGATTCAGGAGAACTTGGACTAATAGCAGATAGCAATGATGAGTAAGATGACTTAAGAGAACTTGGTCTCATGGCAGACGAAGGAACTAGTGAGGAACACCGCAAGAAGAATCGAAAAGGAAAATGGTATCTCGACAGTGCGTGTTCTAGGAATATGACTGGTGACAAACAATTGTTTAAATTAGTCACCAAACTAGATTGAGGAACAATTACTTTTGGAGACAAATCCAAAGGAAATGTAATTGGTGTTGGAAAAGTTCCTCTAAGCTGAACATGTGATGTAGATGAAGTCTACCTAGTTGGTGAACTTGGATATAATCTTCTAAGAATTAGTAAACTATAGGACAACGACTACGAGATTTGTTTTAAGAAACATGGCTGGTTTATAGAAGATGAATCAGGTAAAATCATTCTTTTAGGTAACATAGACATAAATGTCTACACTATCAGTAATTTAGAAAATCTTGGGGATCAAATTTGTATTACTTCTATGATTGATGATCCCTGGGTTTGGCATAGAAAACTTGGCCATGCCAGCATGCATACTATTCAAAAACTGTCTAAACATGATCTTGTAATTGGACTTCCAAAACTAGATTTTTCAAAGGATCATATCTGTGATGCATGTCAACTAGGAAAACAAATTCGTTCTTCTCCAAAATTAAAAACATTGTTCGACCTCCAAAACTCTTCAATTATTGCATATGAATTTATTTTGTCCTACTAGAACTGCTAGCATAGGTCGTAGGAAATATGCATTTGTTATTGTAGATGATTTATCTAGATTTACCTGGGTTATGTTTCTTAGTCACAAAGATGATGCTCTAAAGAATTTTAAAGTTTTATGTAAGAAGGTTCAACGAGAAAAGGGATACTACATCTCTACTATCAGAGTGATCATGGAGGAGAGTTTGAAAGCATAGCTTTTGAAAATTTTTTCAACGATCAAGGAATCTCCCACAATTTCTCTTCACTAAGATCACCGCAGCAAAATGGAGTAGTAGAGCGTAAAAATAGAGCTTTACAGGACATGGCAAGAACCATTATTGTGGAAAGCTCTCTACCTCATCATTTCTGGGCATAAGCTGTGAGTACAACATGCCACATCATCAACAGGTGTCTGATTCGACCAATTCTCAAAAAGACTCCTTATGAGCTATGGAACGGTACGAAACCTAATATCATCTATTTTCACCCGTTTGGATGCAAATGTTTTATCCATAACAATGGGAAGGACAATTTGGGTAAGTTTGATCCTAAGAGTGATGAAGTTATATTTCTTGGTTACTCTCTTTCAAGTAGAGCATATAGAGTCTACAATAAAAGAACTTTGTGTATTGAAGAATCTATTCATGTTGTTTTTGTTGATAATAGCCCTCGCCCAAGGAATGAACATATTCCTGAAGATGGGGAAATTTCTTGTGCTCCTAAATCTGTTATTGTAGGAAAGGACTATCAAAATGAGTCAGCTGTTCAACAGACTCAACCAGCTGAAGTACCCACAAAAGATCTCAAGCTACCTCAAGCAGATTAGTCTACTACTGAAGAAAGAGAACCTCCCTCAAATACCCCAAATAAATGGAAAAGTGAACCAGGATATCCTCACAAATTCATTATAGGAGACCACAGGAAGGAACAACTACAAGAAGGTCACAAAAGAACAAATCTCATGTAGCTCTTATTTCTCAACTTGAACCAAAGAAAGTGGATGGAGCTCTCAAATATACTCACTGAATAAGTGTTATGAAAGAGGAACTAGATCAATTTGAAATAAATAAAGTATGGGAATTAGTTCCAAGACCTCCAAACTCCTCTATCGTGGGAAATAAGTGCGTTTTTAGAAACAAATTGAATGAATCAGGTCAAGTGGTTTGAAATAAAGCACGACTGGTCGCTCAAGGTTACTCTAAACAGAAAGGAATCATCTACGATGAAACCTTTGCACCTGTATCAAGACTTGAATCCATACGAATATTACTTGCTTTTGTTTCTCACAAAGGATTCAAGCTATTTCAAATGGATGTTAAAAGTGCGTTCCTACATGACTACATTTCTGAAGAAGCATATATGAAGTAACCACCCGGATTTGCAAACGTCACCTGTCCTAATCATGTATACAAGTTGACTAAAGCCCTGTACGGTCTCAAACAAGCTCCTCGTGCATGGTATGAAATGTTAAGTTCTTTCTTTCCAAATCAAGGGTTCAAAAGAGGTAATATCGATACAAATCTTTTTATTAAGAACTCGAGTTCAGGTAATCTTATTACTCAAATCTATTTAGATGATATTATTTTTGGTAGCCCTAGCTCTGTTGTTTGCGAAGTATTTTCTCTTTCCATGAAAGGAGAATTTGAGCTGAGCATGATGGGAGAACTGGCTTTCTTTCTTGGACTTCAAATCAAGCAGTCTCCTAAGGGATTTTCATTAGCCAAACCAAGTACACTAAGGAGCTTATCAAAAAGTTTGGCATGGAAAATTCTAAGTCAATTGGCACTCCAATGAGTCCAACTACAATGCTCGACGAAGACAACAATGGAAAAAAGGTTGATGAAACCATGTATAGAGGAATGATTGGATCTCTATTATATCTAGCTGCTAGTCGACCGGATATTATGTTTAGTGTGTGAAAATGTGCAAGATTTCAGTCGGCTCCTAAAGAATCCCATCTTTCTGCCGTTAAATGGATTATTAGATACTTAATTGGTACCTCTGAGCTCGGATTATGGTATGATCGTTCTAACAATTTTTGTCTAAGAGGCTTTCAGATGCAGAATTTGCAGGTGACAAGATTGATAGAAAAAGCACTAGTGGGACATGTCAATTGCTAGGAGATGCCTTAGTATCTTGGCATAGCAAGAAACAAAATTATGTTGCACTATCCACAACTGACGCAAAATACCTAGCCGTTGGAAGCTGTTGCACACAAGTTCTATGGATTATGCATCAACTTCTCGACTATGATTTATCTCTTACATCTACTTCAATATTCTGTGATAATACTAGTGCTATCTGTTTATCAAAAAATTCTGTGCATCATTCTAGAGCAAAGTATATATAAATTAAACATCATTTTGTCCGTGACCATGTTGCAAAAGGTGATACTGTTTTAAAATTTATTAGTAATGATTCTGAACTTGCTGATATTTTTATGAAACCACTTTTGGAAGAAAGATTTTGTCTACTCTGAAAAAATATTGGCATTATGCCAAATTTGTAAATCAAATATTTTACTGTGTTTTAAAAATATTTTACCATGTTCTAAAATATTTTATTTCCTTAAGTATGTGTGACTTAATTAATTTTGTGTGTAAGTGTAATTATTGCATCTTCTCAGTACCGCCGATCAGTCACTTCAGAAGTATCATTTCTGTCTGAATCTGCCCTTTCCTTTAACCAAGGCGTCCTTTCGTTCCTCCCAAAAGCATTAATAAAACCCTTTTTTCTATAGTACTCTCCTCATTCTCTTCAAAGCATCCTTCACACCATGGACAAAATAAATCCCTCTTCTTTTGCTGCAACCAAATGCAGTTGAAGATTTTCTCAGAACAGACAATGAAAGCAGTGAATCTTTTGAAAATCCTCCCGTTAGCCAGAAAAAGGCTGGCAAGAGACCAATGGAGCAAACCTCCAAAAGGTTGCATGCAAGAAAAGTAAAGTGAAAAATATGGAATTTGGTCCTAAGGACAAGTTCTTCTATGGTCCCAGTGAAAAAGCAAAGTTTGAGTCCTACAAGTAAAAATCTATGGCTTATGGACGCTCTATAAGTCTCTCTCTCATGAAAAATCTTCACTGTGATGTGACTGCTATTTTCAATTTTCAGCACCTTTCCTCTCTGTTTGATACCATGAGAAACTTTGTTTATGAAGAACCAATAAGGATGTTTTATGCAAATCTTTTTGTGAATGATAAAGATGACTTGGAATCTATGGTTTTAGGCACCAAAATTATTTTGGAATCTTATCAATTTGAAAATATTTTCTCTGCTAAGTTTAGTGTGTTTGTTCAAATTTCGTGGCCCGAAGACTTTGAAGTTTCCTTTGATGAAGCAAAAACCTTTTTGTCTGATAATCCTCCTGACATTGGTCCCATGAATCTTAAGTTTGAACATCGTGTCTTGGCCCACATGATTGCTACTACTCTCCTCCCTAGAATTGGGTCCCTTAGCTCTTTGTCCACTAGGGATTTTTTTGTTCTTTATTGTCTGGATTCGTCAATACATACTTGAAAGCATCAGAGATATATCTTCTTCTGCTGCATGTTTGCCCTATGGTCTTCTCATCTCACATGTTCTCGAAGTCATAAAGGTAGACTTGGCACCCTTTACACCCAAGTACATTACCAACACTTATGATAATACAACCTTCTCAATGATGGGGTACACTTTGGGTGATGATGTATGGGTTAAGTGCGCCAACGTTGAAATTATTCCAGTGCCAGTTGAAGTTCAAACTGAACAATTAGTGTAACGACTCGACCGGTCATTTTGAACTCTAGCGCGTCCTTTGGCGGTTTGAGACCATGATCAACTTCACTTCAGGTATTATGACTTGCACGCATGGTCGAAAATTGAATTCCGGAAGTTTTGGAGTTGATTTATAAAGCGAATTCTCATTTCGGAAGCTTTAAGTTGGACAAATTTACTAAGGTTGGATTTTTGAGTAAACAACCTCAGAATTGGGATTCGAAGATTCCAGCAGGTTCGTATGATGATTTCGGACTTGGAAGTATATTCGGATCGGGTTTTGGATGATCCGGGAGCGTTTTGGCATCTATTGGGGAAGTTGGCATTTTTGGAAGAAAATTCATAAATTTGGGTCAAACTGCATTTCAGTTTTATTGATGTTTGGTTGGGAGTCCGATTATGGGAATAGCTCCGTATGGTGATTATGGTATTGGGAGCACGGTTGAAAGTAAATTTGGAGGTTCGTAGGTTATTTTGGAGTCATTTGGCTGAAGTTAGAAATTCGAAGGTTTTTGTGGAGTTGGACCGGAAGAGGACCTTTTGATATCGGGGTCAGATTCCGATTCTGTAAGTTGGATTAGGTCTGTAATGTCGAATATGACTTGTGTGCAAAATTTGAGATCAATTGGACGTGATTTGATAGGGTTCAACATCGAATGAAGAAGTTGGAAGTTCTAAAGATCATTAAGCTTGAATTTGAGTACGATTCATGGTTTTTGCATTGTTTGATGTGATTTGAGGCCTCGATCAGGTCTGTGTTATGTTATGGGATTGGTTTGTGTGATTGGATGGGGTCCCGGAGACCCCGGGTAGATTCCAGGTGGTTAACATATCAAAATTTGGAGTTGAGAAAGGCTGAGGCTGCTGTCTTCTAGTGTAACCACACCTGCGAGGTCTTGGCCGCAGGTGCAGATCCCCAGAAGCGGCTATAGAGCCGTAGAAGCGGAAGTGGCTGAGCTAGCTGGGACTGCAGATGCGTTCATTTTGCTGTAGATGCGGGACCACACCTGTGGAAGAAGAGGCACAGAAGCGGAGCGAGGGGCCTTGTGGGAAACCACAGAAGCGATCAAGTGACCGCAGGTGCAGAAAGGCTGGAGGCAGTGAGGTTCTTAAAATCGAGGTTTTGGCTTATTTGCACTTCATTTCTTCCATGGGAGGCGATTTTAGAGCAATATTGGAGAGTCATTTTCAGCATCTTCTATAGGGTAAGTGATTTCTTCTGATCTTGAGTTAAATACTTGGATTTTGTATGGATTAGACATGGAAATTGGTGAAAATTGTGGGTTTTGGGTAGTAGACCTAGAAATTTATATTTTTGATTTTTGGCCACGAATTTGGGCATGAATTTGGGAATAAATTTTATATGTGAGTTCGTGAGGTTATGGGTAAAGTTTATCTTCGAGAAATTTCGGAATCCGGGCACGTGGACCCGAGAGTGATTTTATCAACTTTTCGTTTTGGGGTTAGAAATTGTTGTAAATTGGATTATAATGAGTATTTAAGTATATATTAATGGGTTTGCATAACTATTGGCTAGTTTTGGAGCGTTGTGCATTGATTTTAATCATTGTAAGGGTGTGGAATGTCGGTTAAGGAACTTTGGAGCGAGGTAAGTCTCCTTTCTAACCTTGTAAGAGGGATGTAACCCCATATGTGGAATAAAATGTTATGTGCTTCTATTTGTGGGGGCTACGTACGCACGAGGTGTCAAGAGCCCGTACGTGGCTACTAGCTATGCCTATGTCCGGGTAGTTTTAGGCTCATATCATGCTTCGTTGATATTGTTATTGATTTATGTTTATTGTTTTCCTTGAGAGGGAGCGGAATTGAGTTCACCTATTAAATGTTTTTAAAAGGAGTTGAATTTAAGAATTTAAGATTTAAAAGGTTTTCGTCTGAACTTCGTAATTTCGAAGGGGATTGAGGAATATTATAATAGCTTAAGAGATCTATGTGTAACCACGTCGCATTTATGTTTCATGAGCGAGGTATTTCATTCTACTACTCTTATAGGATCGACCGTTCGCCTCGGCAGGATTTATGTACCACACCCTCATGGGAGTGGGCTGTTCGCCTCAGCAGGTTAATTGTAACGACCCAACCGGTTGTTTTGCGTTTTAGGACCTTGTTACCCTAAATGAGACTCCTCGTAGTAGCTTTTAATGATTTATGACTTGTGGGGACGGGTGGTTCGGGATTCAGAAGAGTTTAGGATGGTATGGGAACACTTAGTTCCCTAAGGTTGGATTTTAAAGCCATGTTTGACTTCGGTGAGAAAACAAACTCGGAATCGAGTTTCGACGATTTCAGTAGCTTCGTATGATGATTTCGGACTTGGGCGTGTGTCCGGAACGGGTTTTGGATAACCCGGGAGCGTTTCGGCGCCAAATAGTGAAATATGATTCCTTAAGTTTAAGAATTGAGGTTTGGAACGTGTTTTGTGTTATCGAGGTCCGAACGGAATTTTGAGACCGGGAATAGTATGTCATTTATGACTTGATTGCAAAATTTGGTGTCATTCCGAGTAGTATAGGTCGGTTCGGCGCATTGAAAGTGAATTCTAGAACTCTAAGTTCAAAGTTTGATTCAATTTGGTTTTGGGGTCGAATTCTTAGTTTCGTTGTTGTTTTTCACGTTCCAAAAATTTGAGTGAGTCCGTATCGTGAATGCAGACCTTACAGTGCCTTTGGACGGGGTCCAAGGGGGCTCGGGTGAGTTTCAGACCCCTCGGATCTAAATGCTAAAAACCAAAAAATTTCAGGTCTGGTTTCCTTCTCCGCGTTCGTGAGGGGAGGAGGGGGTGGTGGTGGACCGCGTTCGTGAAGAAGGAACTGGGCAGGGGTGGTGAATGCTCTGTGCGTTCACACTAAGGGCCCCGCGATCGCGATATGATGGGCTTCTGACCTAGTGCGTTCGAACACCTCCCCCGCGTCCGCATAAGGTCTGGCTATGGGCCAGCCCAGCTTGCCCCTTACCCTGTGCGTCCGCAGCCCACCTGCCGCGTTCGCGAAGGTCTAGCCCAGTTAGACTCCGCGTTCGCAGTGTCTCCTCCGCGTTCGCATAGAAGGCCCCTTAGGGCCTGCGCTTAGGCATCGCGAACGCACTGCCCAGGCTGCGTTCGCATAGAGGAAACAACTGGGCAGTGTGTTTTTATAACGGGATTAATTCATTTTTCCTCACCTTCTTCTTCTTCCTTGGGGTAATTTTGAGCATTCAAGAGGGGAAAACGACCTAGTTATTGGAGGTAAGTAATTCCTACCATAAACTTAGTCTAATACTTGGATTCTTAGGTAGATTAACTCATTAATTAGTGGAAATTCAAGGGTTAGAGTAAAAATCTAGGTTTTATAAAAATTGGGAGAATTACCAAGGAATTTTCCATGAAATCACACAAAAACTATATATTAATGATCCTTAGGTTATGGGTAAGTATTTCCTTCGAAAATTTTCGAAATCCGAGCATGTGGGCCTGGGGGTGTATTTTGAGATATTTCAAAGTAGGCTAAAATGGTTAATTAAATAGGAAAATTTTATGCTTTTGAGTCTAAGTTAATGTATTTATGCGACATTTGACTAGTTTCGAGTACTTGGTGTCACACCTCCTTTTTCCACTCCCATAAGGTGGGATAAGGGAGTTTTTCCACTTTAAGTGACATTATTCGATTTTGGGATTATTTATTAATTTCTGAGTCGCCACCCAGATGTTTTACGATGTTCCGGGACACCGCGTTAAAGAATACCAAAAACCGAGGAAAATTTGACTCTGTTTTGATTTGTCTGCGCACCAGAAATCCGAGTAAGGAATTCTGTTAACCCGGGAGAAGGTGTTAGGCATTCCCGAGTTCCGTGGTTCTAGTACGGTCGCTTAACTATTAATATTTGGCCTAGTTATCTGATGATTTACATATTTTTTGCCTATTGCATTTAACCGTTTAATTTTTAACCGCTTTAGTATTTATGGTTTTATCTTGAAATAAGTCACGATGTCATGCACTTATTTGTTTTCGGGACATATTATAACTGCACCACATGAAATGCACCCGCAATTATAACATATGATTTTTATTATAGTTTGAAGTTGAAGACGGGGACATGAGTTGTCGCACCCGCGTGTAGGTTACGTAGCCAAGACTATGGTCGTGACGATTTCTTAATGCCCGTTTATGGCGATGTTTGAGTTTTCTATTTTTTCGCAAGAGCGTTTTAGTTTTAAGATTGATTAGGATGTCTATGGATTTATTTTAAACAAGTCACGATGGCGTGTACTTGTTGTTTTTGAGCACATGGCAAGCACGTCACATGAAATCACCCGTGGTTGCTATGTACGTTTTGTTAATGTCCGGAGTTGAGGGTCGGGGGCATGAGTTGCCACTCCCGAGTTATGGTAATTTGAGATAGTATTCGATCTTTATCAATTTAAAGGTCTCATTCTACCCTGAAGATCGCCTAAGATGATATTCATTAGTCTAAGGATAACAGGTTTCGGGCTATGGCCATATTTTAGCCCCAAATTG
>ML310769.1:9253-67371 GCA_005239505.1 Nicotiana paniculata
GGGGGGGGGGGGGGGGGGGCGTTCGCATAGAACAAAACGATCCCCCAACATTTTTACCCTATGCGTTCGCGTTCACAGGAGTGCGAACACAATGCACAAAATAGATGTGCACCAGCAACAACAAAGACACCAGAAAATTCAAGTGCAAAAACATTCTGTGGCCTATCTGAAACTCACCCGAGTCCTCGGGGCTCTAAACAAAACATGCATGCAAGTCTAAAAATATCATACGGACTTGATCATGCAATCGAATCATGAAAATAACATGTAAAACTATGAATTAAACCTCAAAATTCATCCTTTTCCTCAAGAACACTTAAAGTTCATAACTTTTAAACCGGATGTCCGAATCACGTCAAACGAACTCTGTTTTTCACCAAATTTCACAGTTAACCTTTAAATATCATAAAAAATATGTACCGGGATACGGAACCAAAATACGGGCCCGATACCAATGATTTCAAACATTAATTCTTTTCTTTATTTCATTAAAATTTCAGCAAAATAATTTCTTTAAAAAATTGATTTCTAAGGCTTGGGACCTCGGAATTCATTTTCGGGCATACGCCCGAGTCCCATATTTTACTGCGGACCTCTCGGGATTGTCGGAACACGGATCTGGGTCAGTTTACTCAAAATATTGACCAAAGTCAATTTTAATCAAATTTTAACTCTAGAAATTACTATTTCTCATATTTTCACATAAAAGCTTTCCAGTTTCACGTCCGGACTGTGCACGCAAATTGAAGTATTTAAAATTAGTCCTTTTAGGGCCATTAAGCCTAGAATGGAGTCTAAATTCATAAAATGACCCCTTGGGTCATCACAATCTCCACCTGTAAAACAAACGTTCGTCCTCGAACGGACATAGAAAATTACCTGAATTGGCAAACAAGTGTAATATTTACTCTGCATGTCCGACTCGGACTCCCAAGTAGATGCCACAACGGGCTAGCCTCTCCATTACACTCGAACTGAAGGATAACTCTCATCTCTCAATTGACGAACCTGCCGGTCTAAAATAGCTACTGGCTCCTCCTCATAAGTCAAGTCTTTGTCCAATTGGACAGAGCTGAAGTCTAACACGTGGGACGGGTCACCATAATATTTTCGGAGCATAGATACTTGGAATACCAGATGAACTGTGGATAACCCTGGAGGCAACGCGAGTCTATAAGCTACCTCCCCCACTCTATCAAGAATCTCAAACGGTCCGATATACCTAGGGCTCAACTTACCCTTCTTCCCAAATCTCATAACACCCTTCATGGGCGACACACGAAGCAATACTCTTTCTCCAAACATGAATTCCACATAACGAACTATTCGATCGGCATAACTCTTTTGCCTAGACTAAGCTGCACGAAGTCTCTCCTGAATAATCTTGACCTTATCCAAGGCCTCCTGAAATAAGTCTGTACCCAGTGACCTAGCCTCTCCCGGCTCGAACCATCCAACTGGCGATCTGCACCGTCTACCATATAAAGCCTCATAAGGAGCAATCTGAATGCTCGTCTGATAGATATTATTATAAGAAAACTCCGATACCTGATCCCACGAACCTCCAAAGTCAATACTACAAACGCAAAGCATATCCTCTAATATATGAATGGTACGCTCGGATTGCCCGTCTGTCTGGGGTGAAATGTTGTATTCAACTCCACTCGGGTACCCAACTCACGCTGAACTGCTCTCCAAAAGTGCGAAATAAACAGCGTACCTCGATCAGAAATGATAGACACGAGCACACCATGAAGGCGAACTATCTCCCGAATATGTAACTCAACCAACCGCTCTGAAGTATAAGTACTTTCCACAGGAATGAAATGTGCTGATTTAGTCAACCTATCTACAATAACCCAAACTGCATCAAATTTCCTCTAATTTTGTGGGAGTCCAACAAATAAAGTCCATAGTGATACGCTCCCACTTCCACTTAGGAATCTCTATATGCTGAAGTAAACCACCAGGTCTTTGATGTTCATACTTCACTTGTTGACAATTCAAGCAACGAGCCACATATGCGAAAATATCCTTTTTTTTCATCCTTCTCTACCAATAATGTTGTTTCAAATTCTGATACCTTTTGGCTGCACCAGGGTGAATAGAATACTTAGAACTGTGAGCCTCCTCAAGGATTAACTCACGAAGGCCGTCAACATTAGGCACACATATATGACCCTGCATCCTCAAAACACCGTCATCTCTAACTGTAACCTGCTTGGCACCATCGTGCCGAACTGTGTCCCTAAGGACCATCAAATGCGGGTCATCATACTGCCGATCTCTGATACGCTCAATTAGAGAAATCTGAGCGACTGTACAAGCTAGAACACTGTCGGGTGAAATATCCAACCTCACGAATTGATTAGCCAAAGTATGAATAGCTGAAGCCAACGGTCTCTCACCAACTGGAATATACGCAAGGCTGCCCATACTCACCGCCTTTCTACTCAATGCATCGGCCACCACATTGGCCTCCCCTGGGTGATACAATATAGTGACATCATAATCTTTTAGTAACTCTAACCATCTCCGCTGCCTCAAATTTAGATCTTTTTGCTTGAATAAGTACTGGAGGCTGCGATGGTCAGTAAAAACCTCACACGACACGCCATAAAGATAATGCCTCCAAATTTCCAATGCCTGAACAATGGCTGCCAACTCTAAGTCATGAATAGGGTAATTCTTCTCATGGACCTTCAGCTGCCGAGATGCATATGCCATCACCTTGCCATCATGCATTAATATTGTACCTAATCCAATACGAGATGCACCACAATACACCGTGCACAATCCTGAACCTGTGGGCGTCACCAACACTGTCGCCGTAGTCAAATCCCTCTTGAGCTTCTGAAAGTTCCACCCACACTCGTCTGACCATTTTAATGGGACATCCCTTTTGGCTCAATATGATATTAATAGTTGTTCATAATCAATTACAGAATCACCCAATAACTTTATGTAACAATAATCCCCTTTTTACCCTTCACAATACTGATAACGAGATGCGATTCATGAAGACCTCATAATTATATACCCGAATTAACGTGTCTCATTTAACGCCACACGGGCGTGCACATACCTCGTAGGTCAAAGCTCAATAATTATAACTCGGATTTGGCAAATTATGCACAATTAATTAATTAATTAATTTATTTATTTATTTACTTATTATTAGTATTACTTTTATTATTATTTATTAATTTATTATTATGATCATTATCATTATTTTACACACAAATTGTTGAATAAGCCTAACATGCATGACTCCCTACCAGTACTATAATAACATTTTAATTCACAGGGGAGAATTTAAACACAAAAATTTCCATCACAAGGATCTCATCCTTACATAACTTCCACCGCGGATCGTAGCTCGATTTAAATTTACCAAATCATATTAAAACGCGAGGATCTCGTCCTCAATTCTGAATCACAAGTAATATGCATATCGTGCCACTCGAAACCTTCATTTTCTTTCTTTTAAATATTTTTTGTTGACAAAATTACAACACGTAATGATATACATGGATACCTCCATAGAATTTCCCAATGCAAGTATTCCCATAAGTAGATTTTTAAGTTACGAAGCTCACCCGAAAGTGGAGCATATTAGGAGAGCTATATTAGATGCGCATAACCGAATTAAGTTCCGGAGATTATCACTTTATAATAATTGGATATTGTTCTTGTAATGACACCATTTAATGTAACGACCTCATCCATACCATAGAAAATATATCAACAGGATGGGTCTCCACCTATAGGAATCTGACCTCCAACTTCGACATTCCGACCCCTTTTTCCCCAGTTGGTCATGTAAGTTGAGTTGTAACTGCAATGGGGCATGTAGCCTGAGTGCTCTGATGAAATATGACTCTCCTAAGTCTAGGACAATTTCTACCACTAGCCGAAATGAAGTATCAGCCTGCCCTGAGTCGTACAAAAATTTTACAATCATATTTGAGTCCTTTAATGAGTTTGTGAACTTGCTATCTGGCTATATGAACCGAAGTAGGAGTATGACGGGCTAACTTATCGAACCTGATGGCATATTCTAACACCGTTATAGTGACCTAACGCAACCGTTCAAATCCTTTGCACCACGCATTATGGAGAGTCCGAGAAACAAACTCTTTCAAAAGCATTTATGAGAACTGATTCAAGTAGTTGATGTTGCACTGGCTGGTCGTCCTCTTCGTAGGCTTGCCATAAACACCGGCGGCCAATTTATTCCTTTACTATGTTGACTCAACACTGCTGAACTACCCCAGTTATTCATATACTCTTCGTTATTCTTTGGGGTAACTCTTATCCCTATTGATGCACAATGATCCCAAAAGTAGAGCTCTATACAGATAGTCCTTGGCATGAACCATGTAGTCTAGAAGCTCGTCAACCACTGTACAACCTCTGGAGCACCCCAAAATCCGCAATCGTGGCTTCTACGCTGATTAGACCTTCTGTAGATTTAAAGTTGGCTATATGACTCCTTTGGTACTGAGGTATAGGGTTATTAAGGAGGCAGACATACCGCAAGTCCCAGCTTTATCTCTTGCAAAATCTCATGCCTTATACGTTCCAAGCCAAAACCGATATAACACATGACCCCGCAATCTATTCCTTGATGGTGGACTTCCCCACTTGGCACAAAATCATAGATCACAATGTTTGGTAATACACAATGTTAAACTCCACAGCTCATATAAATCAACCATATGTCAAGGTACGTTGCGCCCCTACATGATTCACTGGGTGATCTCTTAACACGTCCGCATCTTCAGTCAGAGCCACAACTGGTCTGGTAATTTCATAATCTTCCCACCACCTCTTGGTGGAATCCGTCATCTGAAACACAGCAAAATCAACTGCATTGCTTTCAACTATTCCATTGTTACAGAATACTGGAGTAGCTATGAATCCTTATTGAATATGGACTCGTCCAACATGTACCGAGTGAGCTACAACCTCCGCGTCTAGATCCATTTGAGACTGTACAATAGGTGCTGATGTACGAGCTTTAGACTGAGCTCTACTTCTGTCTCTTCCCCTAATCGTAGCTGTCATTGGGGCTTCATCTCTTGTCTGGTTGTAGACGCTTTGCATGCTGTCGAGATTTGTGAGAGGACAAGAATAGACAAGTTCAATCATCAATGGTAGAATAAATTCGCACGATAGAGTAGAATAGAAGTGAAATTGTTCCTAACTTCATAGCCTCTGAGAGATAAGTACAGACGTCTCCGTACGATCCTTCAGACTCTACCAAGTTTGTTCGTGAATTATGAGACCTAACCAACCTAGTGCTCTGATACCGACTTGTCTTTCACGACCCCAAATCCTAACAGGTCGTGATGGCGCCTATCGTAGAACTAGGCTAGCCAACCATCACCTAATTACTCATTAGTTCTATTATAATACTTCAAAAATCAACAATAAGCAGCAAACAAAATATTAAATAATCTCTTTAAGTCTTTACGCCCCCATAATAATCTAACAGTCTAAACAACTCTCCCCAGACTGGAGTCAATGATCATGAGAATCTAAGAAATAAAACTAACTCTGCTAATGTTTTAATCAATGTCCATGAAATAAATACTAATACTAATAAAGGAAGGGAAATAGAGAAGCTGCGGACGCTGAACATCTATCTCAAAATCCCGTAAGCTGCTGAATACAAATGAAGACAGCTACTGCTCCGAACCAGTACCTGGATCTGCACACAGAGGTGCAGGGAATAATGATGAATACGCCAACTCAGTAGTAATAACAATAAATCACAGTCTGAGAAATACGAAACACACAACACATATACACCAATTCACAAAAATAGTAAAACACCAAGTCACCGTAAAGTATACATCAAATACATAAGTTCGAAAACCATTTTCCAGAAATCCTTTGAAACAAGTATAATTTCAATATACCTCAGTAAAACTCTTAGTAAAATCAGTTTGAAAAACGAAGTGAATCACAATCAAAAACTCAGTAAAATCATCATAAATCTGCCCCTCGGGCCATAATCATTTCTCGTAACAATTTCCCTCAGAACTTCACCATCACTCAGTATCAGCCCAGTGGGCAGCCTCACAGTCACTCAGTATCAGCCCAGCGGGCAACCTCACAGTCACTCAGGATCAGTCCCGCGGGCATCACTCGCACTCAGTAGGTACCTGCGCTCACTGGGGGTGTACATACTCCGGAGGGGCTCCTACAGCCCAAGCGCTATAACAAGCCACATCATGGCATAAATCACTCACAATATTGGCCCTCGGCCAGTCACATCATGGCATAAATCACTCACAATATTGGCCCTCGGCCTCTCTCGTATCATAACATCCTCACAATATTGGCTCGCAGCCTCACTCAGTCAGACACTCTCAACATGCCACTCGGGCCATCATTATACCGGGTTCTCGACCCAAAACAGTGTTTCATTTTTTTCAAGAAATAATATCAAAATACTCTGAGTGTCAAAACAATTATCAAGAAAAGACTGAGTGAAAATCATAATATATCAAGTGAGAAAAATAGTAAAAATAGTCTCCAAGGGGTAAACAGATCGGCACTAGGCCCCAAACATGGCTTGCAGCCCAAATTATATCAAAGTATATCAATACTATTAAGCATAGGCTTTAAAATCGGTTTCGCAACTCAATAGTTGCCTAAAAAAGAATATATTTCCAAATTTTCAATCTTTGCATTCCAAAATCCGTGAAATGATGCATAGTCTGGGGTTTCATACCCTCAGGACAGGATTTAAAGACATTACTTACCTCAAACTAGCCTGAAAAGCTACTCTGCAACCCGCTTGCCTCTCGAATCAACTTCCGAGCGCTCCAAATCTANTGAATTCCAATCGAAAAGTACCAATTTTAGCATAAAACCTGAATTTAGCCAAAACCCGACCCCCGTGTCCGCATCTCGGAACTCGACAAATTTTATACTAAAATGTTCTTCATCATCTCACGAGTCCGTAATATAAAGAACGCTAAAATTGAAGTTCGTTTGAACCCTCAAATCGACCCCTAAAGGTCTCATAATCTAAATCCCTAACCCCAACTTTTTTCTACTGATTTTCATGGATTAAACACTGATATTATGTTCCTTAATCACCTATAATCGAGTTTTTGGGTCCAAAAAGCTTACCTCAATGATGCACTAGCGTTTCCCTCTTCAAAATCCCTCAAAAACCTCGGAACCCGCACAAAAATGGTGGAAAAAGTGTTAAAAATCGCGAAGTCTCCTTTTTATACTTTCTGTCCAGGCTTTTCGCACCTGCGGCCTCAAACTCGCACCTGCGACTTTTCATTAAACGGCCTAACTCCGCACCTGCCACTCACATTCCGCACCTGCGACTTTGCAGGTACGACCCCCTATCCGTATCTGCGACCTTTTCCCTGGCTAGCCAAATCTCGCACCTGCGGAGCCTTCTTCCGCTCCTACGGGCCCGCACCTGCGATGACCCATCCGCAGGTGCGGTTACACCAGCACCAGCAACTTCAGCAGCAACACAAGCACTCCAAACTCCCCGTTAACCACACAAAACCATCCCGAGCCCCTCGGGACCCCAACCAAACATACCAACACCTCATATATGATCATTCAAACTTAGTTGCACTCCCGAAACACTAAAAATAACATTTAAACACCAAAATCCCATCAAATTCAAGCCTAAGAACTTTGAAATTTCTAAAACGCGAAACTATCCAAAACAACTCCGATTGACCTGAAATTTTGCAGACATATCCAAAATGACATTACGAACCTGTTCCAACTGTCGGAATTCCATTCCGACCCCGATAGCCTAATTTCCACTGCCGACTGGAAATTACCAAAAACTAACTTTCGCCAATTCAAGCCTAATTCTACACCGGTCCTCACAAAATATTCCGAACACCCTCCTAAGTCCCAAATCACCTAACGAAGCTATTCGAGCCATAAAATCCATATTTCGAGGTCGTTTACCATTGAGTCAACTCTCAGTTGACTTTTCCAACTATAAGGCTATTTTTAAAGACTAAGTGACTAAATTCTCGTTGCAACCATTCCGATTCTGAGCCTACCAACTCTAACATATCAATAACAGTAATACCAACCTATGACAAGGCAATAACAGTAATTATAATGCAGGTTCTACGTAATGACCGACCGGGTCGTTACATTGTCACGATCCAAATTCCCAACCTTAGGGATCGTGATATCGCCTAACACCACACTTGCTAGGCAAGCCAATGTTAGAATTCGATTAACTACTTTTCATTATTTATCCATTTAGACATAATAAAATAATCTAAAATAAACTGAATCTATTTATTTTCGATTAATAATTTCCAGAGATAAAATAATGAACAATTAAATAAAACGAACCACAAACTAATTATATAAATAACGCTAAGACTACCCTACGGTCTGGTGTCACAATTCACGAACTATTAAAGAATACTACAAATAATGGGCTGAAAGAAATAGTGTAACTGTTCTGAATATGATAAAACAATGTTTATGAAAATAGGAGAAGACTCTCGGGATCTGTGAACGCCGGCAGATATACCTCGTATCTCCGAATAAATGAATAGCTGCTCTAAATATCTCTATTGCTGACCGGTACCTGGATCTGCACAAAAGAGTGGAGAGTGTAGTATCAGTACAACCTATCCCATGTACTGAGTAAGTGCCGAGCCTAACCTCGACGAAGTAGTGACGAGGCTACAACGGGGCTTTAGCAATATAACCTGTGACAATAATATATAAAGCAAGAAGGAAATCTACACAAATAATTAAGTATTGCAACAACAATAAAATAACTCAGCCGCCTTTTTCCAGGCCTCATCTATAACCAATTCTCAAATAATTTCCAAGTTTCTAAACTTCAACTTTAAATAAAAGTAGTGCCGAAAATATGAAGAATAGTAAAATAAACATTTAAGCCCTTCAAATCTTTATTTTCTTTGAAATTCAGTAAAAATATAAATGTCCTCCCTTATTGCTCCTTGTTTTGGCATGCAACCCGTTCCCACCTGTCCACCCTTATTGCTCCTCCCTAAATATATCACCCTTATTACTCCTGTTGCGACGTGCAACCCGATCCCACATGTCCACCCTTATCACTCCTTGTTGCGGCGTGCAACCCGCTACCACCAGACATCTCATATCGATTTATTCATAAATTTCAGAATTTAGGCCAAGCCTTCCACAATATTTTTGTCTCAACAATTATAAATAAGAAACTATATTTTTCTCATAACTTCATCAATATCCTCTCAACCATGAAACCAACAGGAACATAAATATGTATATATATCTCGTAAAAACAATGCCAAACTGCTCAACCATTTTGTACCACAATGGAACCAACTAAAACAACCAATATTCTTTCCAAAATAATCACAAAAATATTTAACAACAAAATAACAAGGCCAAGTAGTCATAGAAACAATAATGAACATAGAACACTTAGGACAAGAGTCAATTAAGTTGGGAACGTGAAAGGGATCATGTTTAACACGCAATTTGGTGGTGCATAGATACTCATCACCTCACCTATACACCACACACATGCATTTCATATAGCAAACAAGTGGCGATTCCTATTCCCTCAAGTCAAAGTTAGACCAAACACTTACCTCAATTTTGTATGCCACTCACTGCTCAATTACGATTTTTCCTTTTGAATTCACCTCCAACACACTCAAATCTATACATAATCAAATTAATATCATTAATTAAGCTTAAGGAACGAACTTTATTGAAAATTATAATTTTTCTTAAGTTTTCTCAAAAAAAGTAAAAACTCGACCCCGGGCCCGCTTGACCTAAAATCGGAGTTTGGACCAAATTATGTCTACTCATTCACCCATGAACCCAAATATTCAATTAGTTTTTAAATCCGACATCAATTCGATGTACAAATTCGATTTTTACAAAATTCCCTAATTCTACCCAACCTCTCAATTTTGTTTGCATGAAAATTCTTAGTTTTTGATCTAAAAGTGATGAAAAACAATATGGAATTGAAAGAGTAAGGTTTAGAATTGATTACCTATGACTTGGGGATGATAATTGGTGAAGAAATTCGCTCCTAGGTCTTTAAGGTTCACAAATTTGGAGAAGAAAGGGTTTTGCCCGTTTTTACACTATATTTATACGACTGAGCATTAAAGCTATGCATTCGCATGGGAGAGGCTGCGTTCGCGTAGGGCCCATGCCTGATGACTTATGCGTTCGCACCCTCTGGGCCGCGTTCGCGGAGCATTAGCTCCCAGCGCCCTCCGCATTCGCGTTCGAACAGTGCGTTCGCATAGAAGAGATCCAGGTCTCCTCCCCCAGGCCCACTAATTCTATGCGGTCGCATCTCGGGGGTGCGTTCGCATAGAACAAAACGACCCCCAACATTTTTACCCTATGCATTCGCGTTCACAGGAGTGTGAACGCAATGCACAAAATAGCTGTGCACCAGCAACAACAACAACAAAAACACCAGAAAATTCAAGTGCAAAAACATCCCTTGGCCTATCCGAAACTCACCCGAGCCCTCGGAGCTCTAAACAAAACATGCACGTAAGTCTAAAAATATCATACAGACTTGCTCGTGCGATCGAATCATGAAAATAACATGTAAAACTATGAATTAAACCTCAAAATTCATCATTTTCCTCTAGAACACTTAAAGTTCATAACTTTTCAACCGGATGTCCGAATCACGTCAAACGAACTCCATTTTTCACCAAATTTCACAGTTAACCTTTAAATATCATAACAAATCTGTACCGGGCTCCGGAACTAAAATACGGGCCCGATACCAATGATTTCAAACATTAATTCTTTTCTTTATTTCATTAATATTTCAGCAAAATAATTTCTTCCAAAAATTGATTTCTAAGGCTTGGGACCTCGAAATTCATTTTCGGGCATACGCCCGCGTCCCATATTTTACTGCGGACCTTCCGGAATCTTCGGAACACGGATCCAGACCCGTTTACTCAAAATGGTGATCAAAGTCAATTTTAATCAAATTTTAACTCTAGAAATTACTATTTCTCATATTTTTATATAAAGGCTTTTCGGTTTTATGCCCGGACTGCGCACACAAATTGAGGTATTTAAAATTAGTCTCTTTAGGGCTATTAAGTCTATCGGAGTCTAAATTTATAAAATGACCCCTTGGGTCATCACAATAATACAATACATTATGAAACGATATATAAACGCCATCTAAACAAGCTGTTAGTATTTTTCTTGTGGTCCATAATATTTTGATTTTTTCAGATATCAAGAAGGAATTAACTTTTTTTTTTTTCAAAGTTGCCCTTGGAACAAAGAGCATAGGAGTATTTGTTATATTTTAATGCACAACTTAAGGTTAATATGATCATTTTTATTATTAATTAATGCAAAAATGCGAATTACTTAATATGTGGTTAAAAAGCCAAAAATTTAAGGGGTATTATTACTTTTAGCCCGTACCAAAATCTATTTATATTTGATAGCCGAAAAAGTGTATAAAATTTATATAATTTTTGTATATAACATACAGAATGTGTGTGTGTGTGTGTGTGTATATATATATATATATATACATTTTCGGCTATTATTTTGAGAGCGACAATACAATGTCATTTTTTCAAATATTAAATAAAGTGGACATGATGGAGTAATGAATTTCTTCGTTTTTTGCTACTTTTTTAATTCACTACTTTAAGAGCATGTTTGAAAAGTCACCTAAGAATTGGTCTTGGGTGTAATTTAGTGTAATTATATAGTTTGATATGTTTGTCTGGCCAAGTAATTACTTGATCATCATGAAATTGGGTGTAATTTTTTTCCCCTTGAAATTGGGTGTAATTGAAGAGGTGTAATTAAACACTCCAATTCTCAAGGGAAAGGTGGGAATTGGTGATAATTACACTGTGTAATTACAAGGTTATTTTGTAATTTCTTTCATAATTTGTTTTTAGTTTAATTTCTTTTCTTTTCATTTTAAATTTTTTTAAATTTTATTTTTACTTTTTAATTTTAAAATATATTTTTCTTTGTACATTATTTATCTTTTATTTCTCTACTTTACTTTTTATGATTCCATGTAATTTCTCGTATATTTTAAATATTATTTGTTTTATTTTAATTTATTTTCTTTATAACTTCTTATTTCCATTTAATTTTTTTAAATTTTATTGTTATTGTTCAATTTCTTTTTTAATTTGAAAAATATTTTTATTTGTACATTATTCATCTTTTATTTTTTTTCTTTACTTCTTGTGATTACTATAATTGCTCGTATATTTTATTTCTTATTTACAGCGTAACTGCTTTATTATTCTAGATTTTGAAATAAGTTAAACTACTTTTTTTTGGATTTTGAAATAATATTATATTTATGGTCCAATTTACTTGTTTTGGTAGTATTGACTTGTTATTTCACATTGCATGTTGTTCATTTTTTAGTTAGAATTGATAGATTAGTTTTGTCAAATATTTGAATAATGTTATGGCATTATATTTATCAATATTAATTTATTTTATCTAACATGCATTCCATGATATAACGTATGTTTTAGTTTTTATAATTAATTAAACTAAGTATTATTAATTTAGAAAATATATATCAATTATTTTTATAATATTAGTTATAAATATATGATTACTAATTAATGTATATTCAGGCAAAAATATGCATCTTAAATACCAAATCTAATATAAGTTATACTTATAAAAAATTATTTATAGGCATATATCTATTATATAACTTTTAAGTTTTGATAATTATTTATTTAAAATTTAATCTAATAATGTAATTATACTTGTGCAATCAAAAAGTACGCTTATAATTATATAATTATATATTACACCAATTCCAATTATGTCATGACAAACAAATTACAGTCGTAAGTGCACTACTTATAAGAGTGCAATAAAACTTTGAAGGTTAAAAATTTTGAGTGACGTGGAAAGATAGTTTGCGAAATTTATGGCTTGAAGTGTTCAATAATTTATTTTAAAACATGTATAAGGAGCACGTCCGGCCATTTTAACTGGCCGATATAATACTAATCATTTGAACTGTAAATAAATAAGCAACCGAATAAGCTTTTGTGTCCTTACAAAAATTATTACTAGGAAAAGAATCTCATTTTTTTTTAAAGATTAAGATGTATGAATTTGAATGCACATCTGAATATTAAGATGTATATTAAGATTGTAACATCTGAATCTAAATACAAATCTGAATATAAATGTGAATATTTAAGATGTTTATCAATATCTGAATATTAAACTGTTGTTTTTTCAATATCTGAATATATAAAATTTATTCTTATTTAAAAATTAATAAACAGAAAATTTAAATAAAATACTAATAATTTAATATTCTATTAAAATATATTTTTAAAAATAATATGGCAGCTGGTGGTGGTAATGGCTGACGGTGACGCTTGTAGATGCCGACTGGAGGTGGTGGTTTTGATTGATGGTGGTGGTTCTAGGTGTAGCTAGTAGTGATTGGTAGTGGTAGTTATGGTTGAAGAAGATGGTGGTGTGTGGTTGTTGGCCCAAGTGAAGGTTAGTTTTGAAGATTGACAAAGGAAGCTCAGACATGAACCATGTCCATCCCTTGTGTGCATAGACACAGGCAGGTTCGAGCATGTGGGATGCACGTGAAGGAGATAAGCTTAACTTGGTATAATTGATATCTCCTGATCGAAAATGTTGCATAATTGATAAGGAGAAATACCCCTTAATCAAAGAGAACACTGTTTAACCAAAGAATTGGATTCTTTGCCCAAAGCTATTTTAAGAAGAACACGGATTTCTGATAACAAAAGAATAAGATTATAATTGTAGGCAAACTTGTAAATGGAAAGCAGTAAGATGCACAAAAAGTAAGTATATTGCAATAGTAGTTCGGATGTCCCTTTACATGTTAAATTTTACTCCCTTATATAGGGAATTTCCTAATATAACGCCTGTCTTTTTCAGTGATTGAGCATTAATGACTAATTATTACATTAATGTAACGTTACAATGAGTAACTGTAACTGTTGCGTGAATGTTGTTTAACGTGTGGATCAATAATTGAAGATCTCTGAATCCGCCCTTTGTTCCACCCAGATATATTTTGACCGTGTCTCTTCATCTTCTCAATTAGGTTGAGACTTCCGTAGCTAATTAACTTGTGGGTGTGATTTGCCGTGCCTCTTTGCCTCATACCTCTTTATAGAGTCCCGTCCATCTGTCGTCTCTTCATTGCTCCACGTAGACTACTGAGTCATCAAGATTTATTACACGTGTGAAGCTCTTTTTTACCAATACAGATAATCCCCCCTACTTACCATATATTTATCGATCAATATTTGGTAAGTGGATACTCATTTATGGCGGGAATATTTTGCCGCCGCTTTACTCGAATCATTATATCTTTTCCTGTACGTAAGAGTCGCTTGTCACTTCCATTTAATGCTTATTCCACGTGTCATTCTTGGGTTGGTTCTGCAATTATTCTGCGCCTTTTAGGGCTTTCTTGCGGCTGCATCAGTTACGAAGTGACATCTTCATTCGTAAAGAACTTTTTTCTTTGCCTTTGTAGATATGTCTTCTTCAAACCAATCTAAGGGAGTCATAAACGTTGATGAGTTGACACCCTCTTCCGCTCCGACTCGGAGTCGAAGGGGTAGCAGACTGAGGAGTTTAGGCTCTACTTCTTCGAGAGGTTCTTCTTCTTCTTCTTCTCAGATTTTCCACCTCTTTCTGCTAGGTCTTTAATCTCCCCAAGAGCTAGGGTTTCCAGGTCTCTGTCCAGGGTTAGAGAACATCACGAACCCCTACGCAAACCACGAGTTAATGAAATCATTCCTGCTGAGTTTACCTTCACTAGGGATAGTCAAGTTCTTGTAGACCAGTCGTCATCCCTTGATAGTGTTGATAGGTATCCCACTCTTATTACCGAAGGTTTGATTCCCCTTGTTCGCAAAGAATGTTCTAGAGAGTCTGATTTTCCCATTGTTATTCCGAATAGTAATCAAAGAATAACGTCTTACAAGACGAGGCATTCTTTTGTTTACACTTACCTTTTTACTCTAGGGTTTAGACCTCCTATTGATCCAGTCATCATCGAATTTTGTAGTTTCTTCAACATTTTCTTAGGACAAGTTGGTCCTCTTGTGTGGCGGGTTGTCGCGTGTCTTAGACGTTTAGCTTCTTTAGCCTCGGTTCCTGTTTCCTTCAATCACCCCATTCATCTTTATTCTCCTACCTTATTTCGTCAAGGGGTTTTCACTCTGGCTTCTAGGAGAAAAAGAGTGTTGGTAACCTTCGCTACGTTGTGCCCACTGCTAGTTTAGTGGGCGAGGAAAATCGTCCCTTCCCTGAGAAGTGGAATCGCGCACGTGAGTACATTTTAGCTCACACCTGTTATTTTTCTTCTCTTTGCTTTAAGTGTTTTATTAACACCGTAGCCATTTTCTTCCTCTTTCAGCATGGGTACTGTTGAGAATGTCTCCGTTATCCGTGATTGGGTAGAAAAGTTGTTATCAATCGCTCCATTACAGGAAAGATCTTGGAAGTACTTCTCCGTGAAGTACGGTTGGAAAGTGAAACTTTTGTTTTCGCTTCTTTTCATTACTCGAGCTTCTTTTTCTTCATTTGTTTAACCCTTTTCCTTTTGACAGGGTTTTCTGCTCGGGGGATATCTGCTACATCCATCCCAAAGATGTCTTTGGCTCAGGCCCAGGAGATTATTATTGGTTCCTCTTCTTCCAAGAGGAAAGTTGGTGGGTCTAAGACCTTTGAAGAAGAAGAAGAAGAAGAGGATGGCATTTTGGTGCACAGGTCTCGTAGAAGAAGAGTGGTCTCAGATGATGAGTCTACACTCGTGGCTATGTCTTCCGTACCTGGTGTCAGACCCCCCTACTCCTGGGGATTCTTCTTCTTCTCTTGCACATTATTCTGCGGATCATCTATTCCATGAAGGTTTTGGCCCTACTGTTAATGAGGCGCCTCTGGCTGTTTTTTCTTCCTCCTTTAGAGAAATCTCTTCATCCGTTCCGATTATTTCCACTGCTCCTTTGGCCATTTCTATTCCCGCTGCTGCCTTGCCCGTGGCCTTCTCAGCTCCTTAAGTTTTCGTGCTTGAGACTTCTTCAGCTCCACAAATTTCATTGCCCGTGGCTCCTTCATCTCTGCCTGCTTCCATGCCTCCTATTAGAGAAGTAGGGTCTTCCAGCAGGGAGATGAGGCAAGTGCTAATTGAGGTTCCGACTGATGGGAGCCTTTTTAAGAAATCTGGCCAACTCGAAGTGTGGCTGAAGCCTTTGATGGCCTAACAGAGAGGACCAAGCTGGATAGTCACAGTTCTCTTACCTGAGCTAATGAGGTTGTGCATTCCTCCTTGAAGGTAACATTCATTCTTTTGTATCTCATTCTTATGTAATTGCCGTATCTAATCAATTTTTTTTGTAGATCAATATCATAGGCACAGAACCCATGAAGAGTATTTCTAACATGGAGCAAGAGCTAAATGAGTGGCATGCTGAAGCAGGGAATTGGAAGGGGCAATATGAAAGCTTGAGGCTTGACATGGAAGCCTTAGAAGAAGAAAAGAATACCTTGGAGCGGCAGATGAGAGTTGTGGCTGCGTAGTTGGCAGTGGAGAAGGCTTCTTCTAACCAAGCGGACAAAGACAAGAGCATTCTTGAGTCTTTGTTTGTTGAGCAATTATCTCGTGCCTCGGAAGAAGTTAGGAGCTTGAAAACCTTGCTAGAGCAGAAGGAGGAATACTCAGGCGAGCTTGTGCAGTCACTTACCCGAACTCAGGAGGATCTTCGCATTGCTTTAGGCAAAACCCAATCTTTGGAGGAGTCAATTGTACCTTTGAGGGCTGCCCATGAAGTTGCTGAAGTTGAGAAGGATGGGTTAAGAGCTGAGCTTCAGATATGGGAGAGAGATTATGAAAGTCTCAAAGAGGCAACCCGTTGATGTTAGTTGGGCGTACATGAATTCTCGCCTTGATACATTGACGGCAATGAGTCGGGGAGATTTCGACCTTGACGCCAAAATTGTTAAGATCAAGGAAGCCATGGAAAAGGCTCAACAAGGTTTGGATCTTTCCCCACCTGAAGGTGAGACTCCTGCTGTCCAAGCCTCTTCGTCCCAAGCTGCTCTTACTCCTTCTATTGATGAAGAAGTCAATCCCCCTCCTCAAGAAGATTAAGATGTTGATTCAACCTTTTTTTTTATCTTTGTCTCAATTGGTGGTTATCCCCAGTCCCATCGGGGGTAAATTTGGATCTCTTTAAAGTCCCCAAATGAAAACTTAGGGGCACCTCAATGTATAAAATTTCTATACGGCTAAGTATAAGTTAATACTTAGTTTTTATTTAGCCGTTTTAATATATTAATGCAAGTATGACTTTTGTTTTCCGTTGAGTTTCTGTTTCACTCTTTAAGTCTTTTGCATGCTTTATTTTTCGAGGTTTTAGTTTTACCTATGAGTTTTGCATATAGAATGCTTTAGATTACTCGTACCTTTTCGTAATAGGCACGGTGTCATATTAAATGTGTGCCTTTTTATAGTAGGCATAATTTATGGAAGAGGGCCCTTTTTTGATCGACACTTAATGAACAAGACGTCTCAACTTCATAAAGGTGTAATAATGCAATAGGGTGATAGGAATTTTTCACATATTTAAGAATGTTTCTGAGGAAAGTTTTTTGTTTGAGCTTTCACAACTTTTTACATGTGTTTGATTATCGTCTAAAACTCATGTTGCAACTGTTTTCTTTTAACAGATTTGATATACACTTGTATTTCGTAACTGTTTTTCGTATGTAACCGTTTTTTCGAGTTAATACAAGAGAGCAACTGTTTTTCGTTCGTAACAATTTTTATTCAAGTTGGGGTTTTCACCCGTAACTATTTTTGTCGACAACAGTTTTCAATAAGCACGAGGAAAATGCTTTTGCATCCGTAACTATTTTATTTGTTTTGGACAAGTACAAGGATTTTGATCTTTCATCCTTAACTATTTTACTTGATAACAGTTTTCTATATGAGTACAAATATTTCGTGACTGTTTTTAGTTACAACAGTTTTGAATGAGTACAATGATGATGATCTTTTATCCATAACTGTTTTTTATTACAACAGTCTTTCTTTTGAATAAGTACAAAGATGCGCATTTCTTCCTCGTNTTGATGGAAGGACGGGGAATCCTTTTGAACAACCCGTTATAATAAGAAAGCCTTATATCTTGAAATTAATTCATCAAGTTGATGATAAAATCCATGGGCGTTCCAGTGGACATTATGCGCTTGTTACACTTTTCCTTTTAACCTGAACATGTTCAAAGGTTTTTTGGATTAGAGGCTTTGTGTTTGAGTCTTTGGCTCTTTCGATTTTGCTCGTATCACTTGATTTGTTGGGTAGATGGATCTTCAGGCTCGAGCTTTAACTTTTTGATAATCTTTTTTGCTTCATCTTTGCCTTCCATACTGTATAATCCCCCAAATGTTTGAGCTTTGAAGAATGAAATCTCGAGCACTTTTGACTATTCTTTCCTTGTGGTCCTTTTCCTGAAAAGGAAAAACATACGGGACTGGAAGGTATATAATTTTTAGATGATGACTGATTAACCCTTTAAAACGTCCATCAGAAAGTGTAACCCTAGAACGGGAATTTAGTTATTTCCTCGCGTCTTTGCAGGTCTAATATCATCATCTGGTGATGGGTTAGCTTTATGCCTATCATCAAAAAAGGTTAGTATAATTTCAAATGTTCAAACTAAAATCGAACGTGAGATACCTGACTGGGGGTACTTCTTTTTCTTAAAAGTAGTACTTCTTCAAGTGAATGGAATTCCAACTTGTTGGTAGGATTCTGTCATCTATAGCTTCCAACTCGTATGCGCCCTTCCCAGCTATGCCTCGGATTTTGTAGGGTCCTTCCCAGTTTGGATTTAGCTTTCCTGCGCCTGCTTCTTTCGTTGATTGAAAGACTTTTTTGAGGACGAAGTCTCCAATCTTGAAGTACCTGAGATGAGCTTTACGATTGTAATAACGCTCTATGATTTGTTTTTGAGCTACCATCCGTATCTGTGCTGCTTCTCTTCGTGGTTTGAGCAGGTCCAGATTGGCCCTCAATTCGTTGTCGTTTGCTTCCTCCATGGCTGTTGTAAACCTTATGCTTGGTTCGCCAATCTCCACAGGTATTAAGGCTTCTGAGCCATAGACAAGTGCGAACGGAGTTTCTCCCGTGGCTATTTTTGAAGTTGTTTTGTATGCCCATAGTACCGCTGGTAACTCATCAGGACAGTTTCCTTTGGCTTTATCTAGACGCTTCTTTAGATTGTTGATGGTGACCTTATTCATTGACTCAGCTTGAGCCACGGGGTGGTATGGCATTGAACTGATCCGTTTGATTTGTCAGCTTTCGAAGAATTCTGTGATTTGCGAGCCTATGAATTGTGGGCCATTATCACACACGATCTCCTTTGGTATCCCAAAGCGGCATATTATGTTTCACCATAAGAAGCTTTTAACTTCCTTTTCTCGCACATGTTTGAACGCTTCTGCCTCTACCCATTTTGTAAAATAGTCGGTTAGCATGAGCAAAAATAGTACCTGACCTTTAGCTGTGGGAAGAGGTCCCACTATGTCCATACCTCATTTCATGAAGGGCCATGGAGATCTTATTGGATGCAATAATTCCGCTGGTCGATGCATGTTATTGGCAAACCATTGGCACCTATCACATTTGGATACGAAGTTCTCGGCCTCTTCTTCCATCTTAGGCCAATAGTATGCAACTCTGATTAGGGTTTTCACTAAGGATCTCGCCCCTGAGTGATTTCCACAGTGTCCTTCATGGACTTCTTTCATCACAAACTCTGTTTTGTTAGGTCTGAGGCATTTTTCTAGGCCCCCTCGAACATCTTGCGATATAATGAGTTGCGAATGAGGCAGTACCGTGCAACTTTGCGGCGAAGTGCTTGAGCTGTTTTCTTGTCTTCAGGTACGGTTCCGTTCTGCAAAAAATTTAGGATTTCGTTTCTCCAATCCCAGGTTAAATTGTTGAAAGTTACCTCATTTCTATCCTGGTCGATCGCTGAATGGAATAGATGAACGACAATTGCATTGTCTTTGTTTGTTACTTCCGTGACGGCTGCGAGGTTAGCTAATGCATCTGCTTCAGCATTTTCCTCTCTAGGTATTTGTACTACCTTCCATGTTTTGAATTGTCTCACTAGCTCTCGTGCCTTTTCCAAATATTGTAGCATCCGAGTCTCTCGAGCGATGTAAGTCCCCTGCATCTGATTTACTACCAGTTGGGAATCGCTTTTGATTACGATTTGCTCGATTGAAAGCTCTCGTGCGAGTTCTAATACTACAATAACAACTTCGTACTCTGCTTCATTGTTAGTTATAGGATAACATTTGATAGCCTGTCGTGTCTTTTCACCCGTGGGTGATATTAAGACCATGCCTAAGCCGACACCTTTTATATTGGAAGAACCATCGGTAAATAGGGTCCACAGACCCGGATTAGCACCGTTGAAGAGTTGTAACTCTTTTTCCACTTCATGGACAATGCTATTACTAAAGTCAACGACAAAATCAGCTAAGATTTGAGACTTGATTGCAGTCCTAGGCTGATATATCCTTTCATGTTCATTTAATTCTATGGCCCACTTGGCTAATCTTCCTGATAGCTCTTGTTTATGCAGTATGTTTCTTAATGGATACGAGGTCACAACTGTGATTTGATGACATTGAAAGTATGGCCTTAATTTTCTAAATGCCATGATTAGAGCTAAGGCTAACTTTTCTAGATGTGGATATCTAGTTTCAGCATCTAGTAATGTCTTGCTTACATAATAAATAGGAGATTGTTTACCTTTATTCTCCCTTACTAATACTGCACTTACAGCAATTTCCGAGACAGCAAGGTAGACGTATAGCCTCTCCCCCTCCTTTGGCTTTGACATCAACGGAGGTTTTGATAGATAAGCCTTTAGGTCTTTGAGAGCCTGTTGACATTCTTCAGTCCATTCGAACTGATTTTTCTATTTGAGAACTGCAAAGAATTTAAAACTTTTCTTGGAAGATTTGGAAATAAATCTTCCTAAATCTGCAATTCTTCCTGTTAGCCTTTGAACTTTTTTTTTTGTTTATAAGTACATCAGGTATTTCTTCTATAGCCTTAATTTGATCAGGATTTACCTCTATTCCCCTGTTTGATACAAGGAAACCCAAGAATTTACCTGATTCCACACCAAAAGCGCATTTTTCTGGATTAAGCTTCATATTATACATGCGTAAAATTTCAAAGGTAACATAGAGATCCTGGAAATGGTCTTCCGCCTATGTTGGTTTTACCAGCATGTCATCAATGTAAACTTCCATTATTTTTCCTAGATGTTCCTGGAATATCTTGGTCACTAGCCTTTGATATGTGGCTCCAGCGTTTTTCAAGCCAAAAGGCATGACTTTATAACAACAAGTCCCCCTGCGGTGGCATCAATCATTTGATCTATATGTGGTAATGGGAATGAATCTCTCATATCAAACCAATCTTCAAGAGTTTCTGCACCTCTTCGTCAATCACTTGGTTCTTGAATGGTCCTTTCTTTCTTTTTTTCTCTTCGACCGGGGCTCAGCCTCGTGCCTATATACACTTTCTGTTCAGGCTTTTGTTCAGACAATGGAACAACTTTGAGCTCTTCCGTAGTTGTTTTGATGTGCTCATCTTCCTCCGGTTCATGAATGACATCCGGTCTGGAATCTACATCCGTGTGGTCCAATGCACCTTCCGTGGTAACTTGATTCACCTTCTCGTGAGTATTTTCTTTCATACCTGTTTCAGTAATAATACCTTCCGTACCTATTTGGGTAGTAATTTATTCCATGCTTGTTTGGGCGGTGTTACCTGCTTGGGAGATTCCCTTATCTTTTGATTCTTCCACCTCTACTTTTTTGTTGTAGTGCACCACGGAATTTATATTTCTCGCGGTTTGCTGATCGCCTCTAATTTGCTGAATCCCCCATTCAGAGGGGAATTTAATTACCTGATGCAAGGTGGAGGGTATTGCTTCATGTCGTGGATCCATGTCCTTCCCACGATTACGTTATAAGCCATGTCAGTATCGATGACTTGGAACCTGGTACTTTTGATTACTTCCTCAGCATAAGTGCTAAGTTCAATTTCTCCTTTTTTATAGTCGTAGAGTTATCAAACCCTGATATGGCTCGTGCCCTTAGGATTACTTGATTCCCCAATAGCATTTCTTCCACGACTCTTAGCAAAATGATATTGACTGAACTACCTGGATCAATCAACACTCTTTTTACGTTAGTGTCATGAATAAGTAAAGATATTACCAGAGCATCGTTGTGAGGAANGAGCATTAATCTGCCGATATCTGCATCATCAAAGGTTATATCATTTGCTTCCAGATTTTCACGAACCCGTTTTCCGTGTGTAATTGTGAACTTCGTGGTCGTTTTGTAGACCACTCCGTTTACTTCTTCACCTCCGTGTATCACGTTGACGATTCGTTTTGGAGATGGAGGTTTTGGGGGCTCCTGCCTGTTCTTCATGTATTCTTGTTTACCTTTTTCACTGAACAATTCTGTTTTTACCTGATCTCCTGTCTGATTCTGAACGTCTGGATCTGGTAAAATCTTCATTTTTTGGATGAGTAATGGTATCTTCTTCTATTCGAAGTTTAGTACTATACCTGTTATAAACATCGTTCCACGTTGTAGCTGGGAACTCTCTCAAGCTTACCTTGAGTCTTCTCGTGGCTCCTGAGCTTTTGTCATTTAGATTACTTGTGAATGCCATGGCTTCCCAATTATCAGGCACCCTTGGTAGTTGTATTTTTTCTCGTTGAAACCTGTCTACAAATTCACGAAGTAGTTCCGTGTCTCCTTGTTTTATTTAAAGATGTCCTCCATTCTTTTCTTGACTTTTTGCGCACCGGAGTGTGCCTTTATGAAAGAATCTGCAAGCTCAGCAAAAGAATCAATAGAGTTTTCAGGGAGAAGAGAATACCAGGTTAGCTCCCCTTTGATAAGTGTTTCTCCAAATTTTTTAACTAGGACTGACTCAATTTCTTGTTTTGTTAAGTCGTTGCCCTTCACTCCGGTGGTAAAAGCAGTTACATGGTCGCGTGGGTCGGTTGTCCCGTCATATTTAGATATGTCAGGAATTTTAAACTTCTTTGGAATGGGTACGGGTGTTGCGCTTGGTTTCCAAGGTTGTTGAGAATATCTATCAACGTCAATGCCTTTGATAACAGGTGGTACTCCTGGAATTTTTCGATTCAATCGTTTTGTTCCTTCAACTGTTTCTACAAAGTTAGTAATAAAGTCTGTAATTCAGATTTATTAGATGTACCTGGTCTCGCTTCGAGAGATTCATTAGGAGTATCTCCCCTTCCTGAGTTTGCTAACCCAGATTGAGGATTTTCCATGGTAATGGTATTATTGGGGGGTGGTGTCGGTGGTGCTAACGCTGCCGGTAATCCCCTCGCAAATTTTTGCAAAGCTTGGCTTACATACTCTGCAATCATTTGCTTTACCCGATCTTGTTCCACCATTTGATCATTATTATCATTGTTGTTATTGGATCTTTCTGGGGATTGTTCCCTTGAACCACGTGGGGTTCCTGAAGGCGATGGAACTGGGGTTCCATTCCTTTGCTGGTTGTTGTCGTTGGAGTTTGACATAGTTCAGAGGATATCATTTGAAAAGAAAAAAAAGATTATCAGATTCCCGGTAACGGAACCAATTTATTTAACCAAAGAATTGGATTCTTTGCCCAAAGCTATTTTAAGAAGAACACGGGTTTCTGATAACCAAAGACTAAGATTATAATTGTAGGCAAACTTGTAAATGGAAAACTGTAAGATGCACAAAAAGTAAGTATATTGCAATAGTAGTTCGGATGTCCCTTTATAGGTTATATTTAACTCCCTTATATAGGGAATTTCCTAATATAACGCCTGCCTTTTTCAGTGATTGAGGATTAATGACTAGTTATGACATTAATGTAATGTTACAATGAGTAACCGTAACTGTTGCGTGAATGTTGTGTAACGTGTGGATCACTAATTGAAGATCTCTGAATCCGCCCTTTGTTCCGCCCAGATACATTTTGACCGTGTATCTTCATCTTCTCAATTAGGTTGAGACTTCCGTAGCTAATTAACCTGAGGGTGTGATTTGCCGTGCCTCTTTGCCTCATACCTCTTCATAGAGTCCCGTCCAGCTGTCATGTCTTTATTGCTCCACATAGACTGCTGAGTCATCAAGATTTATTACACGTGTGAAGATCTTTTTTACCAATACAAATACTATCCAAGATAAGGAAGGAGTTAGAAGTTGAGATCAACTAGAACTCTTCCACCAAGGAAGAGTAGCCTTAGAATTCTAGTTGTTTTCTATTATACTAACTCTATAAATTGCAGGATGTTCTCACTTTACAGGGATTGCACAAACGCAGAAGTTAAACAAAAATTGAGAGCAAAATAGCAAGGCATTTTGCAAGCAATTCGTATGTGATTCAAGTGTGCAAACCTGAAGCTACATGAACCAGATAGAAGAACTAGTTCCAAGTGTCCATCTTTTATTCTAGTTCAATTGTAGTAGGTGTTTTCATATTGTACCTTTCAGCTTTATCTAGAGGCAATTGTAATAGGTACTCAGAGTATTCAAGTTAGAGTTAACTTGAAGTTGTGGCAAAAGTTAGATGTTGTTTGCTACAGGGGATTAGAGTTAGTTCTAGGTTTACAAAAGTATTTTTGTAAATGCAATTTTTGGGTCAGTGATTTAGTGGAGAGTTTGGAAAAATCCTACTGGAAGTAGGTCGTGTTTTTTTTTATCTTTTGAGCCACGTAAAATACTTGTGTTCTTTACTTTCCGCATTTACCATTTCAACAATAGTAGGTTAATGAACACATAGAAGATACCGGTCCTTCTATAATCAGTTTAGGCAAAAAATTGGGCATCATACAAATCAACCCCCTCTTGTGTGGTATTGAAGTTAAAATATCAATTGGTATCAAAGCGGGTTATCCTTGAAGAGGCTAACACCTTAGGAGAAGATCAAGATGAGTGCACCACCTGAAAATTGGTAAGGACAATCAACTGCTAGGCCACCACTGTTCAATGCCCAGTACTACTCCTGGTGAAAAAAATAGAATGAGAGACCACATCATAGTGGAGGACTATGAGCTATGGGACATTATCACTGATGGTCCCCTGGCTACCATGAAGAAGAATGCTGAGGGAGTAGATGTGCCAAAAACAAGAGCTGACTGCACTGCTGAGGACTTGAGGAAATGGGAGAAGAATGCCAAGGCCAAGAAATGGCTTGTGTGTGGACTTGGTCTAGACGAGTACAGCAGAATTCAAAGTTGTACTGCTGCTAAGGAAATTTGGGACAATTTGCAAGTGGCTCATGAAGGAACACCTCAAGTGAAGAGGTCCAGAGGAACTCTACTATATTCTCAATATGAGAATTTCATTATGAGAATTTCACTATGAAGGAAGGGAAAACCATCCAAGAGATGTATACAAGGTTCACCACACTGACAAATGAACTTAAGTCACTTGGAAGGATTATTCTTGAAGAAGACAAAATTGAGAATATTTTGACAAGGGTTCTGCCAGTGTCTTGGGAGAGCAAAATCACTGCCATTCAGGAATCAATGAACATTGCCACTCTTAAGTTGGATGAGCTAATTGGAAATCTCACTGCTTATGAACTTAGAAGGCACACGATGAAGATGGATGTACCCAAGAAGGAAAGGATCCTGACACTCAGAATCACTGAAGGTTCTGATCTAGAGGAAGATAAAATGGCTATGATCATAAAGGACTTCAAGAAGTACCTAATGAGAGGAAAGGGCCCTTCAAGAAGTGGAAACTACAACAAACCTAGGGTTCCTGAAAAACAGACTAATGAGGGCTACTACAAGTGTGGAATACTGATAACCACATCAAAAACTGCCCTCAATGGGAAACTGAATGGAGGAAGGAAAGAGCCGAATGAAGAAACAGGAAGAAGGAAAAAGTTCAACCCAAGAAGAACAAATGATCAATAAAGGCTATGGTTGCTGCTTGAGGAGAAAGCTCAGATGAGGACTCAGATGATGAAGATGGAGATGAACAAGAACTTATGGCAATTGGAGAATCCGATGAGCAATCTGAGGTAAGTGTAATTCATCTCAAAGACAAGATTAGATTTTTGTCTAAAGAAAGGCTATCTGAGTTACTTCTATATTTCATCAATGAATCTGAGGATATAAATAATGAAAATGAACAACTGTCTAAGGAATGTGTGATTTTAAAAGAAAATTTTAAGAACCTGGAACTTAGAGATAGTGAGACTGTAAGTGAAAAAAATGCACTAAAGAACCAGGTTCATGCATATGAATCAAATGTTCTAGAACTTAGATCTGAAAACCTAAAACTGAAATTAAGAACAAGTAAGAAGATAGCTGACTGCACACAACTCACTCTAGAAGAAAATATAGGTAAACTGAAAGATGAGTTGTATAAAAAAGGATGAGCAGATAAGAATTTTGAAGGAGGATCTAGGCAAGGTCAAGAATAAACTAGACATAACTTGTAAATGGAACAAGTCCTCTGATGCTCTTTCATGGCTATAGGAACATCATAGTAACAAAAGAAGAGGACTTGGATTTGGGAATCAATCACCTAAATGGGATCCCAAAATCAAGTACCTTACACTTCTTGAGAACAAGATTTGTACTCACTGTGGTAAAACAGGTCACTATAAAAGTGAATGTAATGCAAAAGAAAAGGCAAGCCAAAAGAACAAAGAATTTGCTCAAGGGAAGAATAGACTACCAAGTTAGGCTAAAGAGAATCTAATTCATCCCTTTCCTATAGAAAGGGACCCAAACTAGTTTGGGTTCTTAAGACTAACCCATGATTTACTTTTGCAGGTCCAAGTGAAGGGGAGCAGCCAAATATGGTACATGGATAGTGGTTTCTCCAAGCACATGCAGGAAGCAAGAACCAGTTCCTTTCACTTGAGGACCTCAAATGAGGTAATGTCTCCATTGAAAATGGGAAGAATGGTGAGATCGTTGGGGGTTGGTAAGGTTGGTAAGACTGATTCTCACTCCATTGAGAATGTCTACTTGATAGATGGCCTAAAATACAGTCTAATTAGTGTATCACAACTGTGCTCTACAAGTAACTTGGTGGAATTCACCTCTACCAAATATTTTGTGATTAATCTTACCACTGACAAGATTGTTTTGCAGGTAAAAAGAGTGAAAAATATATATATTGTAGATTTGTACACACTTTCAAAAAATGAACTCACTTGCTTAAGTGTGTTGGACAATGATCCCCTCATTTGGCACAAGAGACTTGGACATGCAAGTCTGAGTCAACTCAACAAATTAGTCTCCAAGGACTTGGTGATAGGACTGCCTAACATCAAGTTCAAGGAAGAAAAATTTTGTGAGGCTTGTGCAAGGGGGAAGCATGTAAGATCCTCTTTTAAATGCAAGAAAGTGGTAAGCACCACCAGAACGATGGAACATGTCCATATGGATCTTTGTCGTCCAATGAGAACATTTAGCAGAAGTGGCAAAAGATATGTGATGGTTCTTGTTGATGATTACTCTAGGTTTACTTGGACATTGTTTTTAACATCTAAAGATGAAGCATTTGACATGTTCACTTCTTTTGTTAGAAAAACTCAGAAACAACTAGGTAATGCACTTGCATCAATTATGTCTGATCATGGCTCTGAATTTGAAAATACCAAATTTACTAAATTTTGTGATGAGCATGGTATAGATCATAATTTTTCTGATCCTAAGACTCCACAATAAAATGGATTTGTTGAAAGAAAGAATAGGACACTTGAAGATATGGCTAGGACTATGCTTCTTTCTAGTAAACTGCCCCATAGCTTCTGGGCAGAAGCTGTAAATACTGCATACTACATTATAAATAGGTGCATGACTAGACCTCTTATAGAGAAGACTCCCTATGAGTTACTTAAAGGGAGAAAACTAAATATATCCCATCTTAGGGCATTTGGATGCAATTTCTTCATGCACAACAATGGTAAAGACTCCCTAGGCAAGTTTGATCCCAGAAGTGATGAGGGAGTATTCTTGAGATATTCTTCACATAGTAAAGCTTATAAGGTCTATAACAAAAGAACTATGTGTGTTGAATAAAGTGTTCATGTGGTTTTTGACAAAACTAACATTCTTTCTGAGAGACAGAAATATGATGATGAATAAATTGGGCTAGTAAGAAACTTAAATGAAACCACAGCTCAGACTGAAGCTGCACTGGAAGAAGGAACAAGTGATGGAGCAGGTTCATCCACCTAGAGCAAATTGACAGGGAGAATAGAACAAAGAGGAAATGATCCTCAAACCTCAATGGAACCTGTCCATAAACATGTTCTACAACAACAAAACACTTAAGGAATATCAAGGAGAAACCCGTTGGCTGTGAAATCTTACAAGTATCAAAGTTCTCATCCCATTGAGAACATAATTACTGATCCAACCTCTGGAATCAAAACCAGATCTTCATTAAAGAACCTTTGTGCTTTTGATGCTTTCTTATCTCTTATTGAACCTAAAAATATTGCTGAGGCTTTGCAGGATGCAGACTGGTAAATGCAATGCAAGATGAACTCAACCAATTTGAAAGAAGTCAAGTTTGGCATCTGGTACCAAGACCCCTGGAAAGATCAGTAATTGGCACAAAATGGGTCTTCAGAAACAAACTTGATAAGGATGGAACAGTTACAAGGAACAAGGCAAGACTGGTGGTTCAAGGATATAGTCAAGAGGAGGGCATAGACTATGATAAAACCTTTGCTCCAGTTCCAAGGTTGGAAGAAATAAGACTCCTCGTAGCCTTTTCTGCTTACATGGAATTCACCCTTCACCAGATGAATGTCAAGAGTGCCTTCCTCAATGGCTACCTAAAGGAAGAAGTTTTTGTTAAGCAACTTCTGGGGTTTGAAAGCAAGGAGAGTCTTGATTATGTGTACAAACTTGACAAAGCACTTTATGGGCTCAAGCAGGCTCTAAGAGCATGGTATGAAAGATTATAAAAGTTTTTACTTGAACATGACTACAAGAGAGGTAAAATTGACAATACTCATTCTTGAAAGAAAAAGGTAAAGATCTCTTGGTAGTTCAGATATATGTTGATGATATATTCTTTGGAGCAACTACTGATAAACTAAGTAAAGAATTTCCGAAACTAATGGGGAGTGAATTTGAAATGAGCATGATGGGTGAGCTTAATTTCTTTTTAGGCTTACAAATTAAATAAAATTCAAATGGAACTATGATCCATCAGCAGAAGTATGTAAAAAAATTGCTTAAAAGGTTTAAAATGGAAGATTCCAAAGAAATTGACACTCCTATTGCAACAACTACAAAGTTGGATATAGATGAACCTGGTTAATCTGTCGATCAGAAGTTGTATAGGGGAATGATTGGCTCATTGTTGTATCTCACTGCTAGTAGACCTGGCATTGTTTTCAGTGTAGGCCTTTGTGCAAGATTTCAGGAAAATCCAAAGGAGTCCCACTTGACTGTTGTCAAGAGAATTTTGAGATATCTAAAAGGCACCACTGATTTTTGTCTTTGGTATCCAAAATGTAGTTAATTCAATCTAGTGGGATAAGATGATGCTGATTATGCAGGTTTTCTTGTGGATAGAAAGAGAACCTCATGTATGACACACTTTCTTGGCTCATGTATTGTGTCTTGGGATACCAAAAAGCAAAATTCAGTGACCTTATCTACTGCTGAAGCTGAGTATGTTGTTGCTGCTTCATGTTATGCTCAATTGTTGCGGATCAAACAGCAATTAATGGACTTTGGAATTGATACCGTTTGTATCTCTATTTTTGTGATAATACTACTGCAATTAGTATGACCAAAAACACAGTTCATCACAATAGAACTAAGCACATAGATGTTATGCATCACCTTTTGAGGGATAACTATGATAAGGGGTTGATCACCATGGAATTTTGTACTACTGACAAGCTAATAGCTGATATCTTCACAAAATCCTTAAGTAGAGATCACTTTGAAAGGAACATGTTAGAATTAGGGATGATTAAGATAACTTAAAGGACCATTTCAGAATTCACAACGAAAAAAAAGGGGAATATGAAGAAAAAAAAAAATTTGGTTAGAAAATATGGAAATTGTGTATAATTAATTTTTTGCTCAGTATCATACTTTCATGTACACTCTTGTGCCCTGTGTTAAAATGACTCATTAATCTCTAATGATATTTTCTCTATTTGGGGAAATTTAGACTTACACAAGAGAATTCTCAGTGAAGAACTTGGTTCATCACGATAACACGGTATGTTTTCTACACTCTGCATAATTTGAAATAATAATATTTGGATCATGAGCAGAGTCCTACTAAATTCCAAAGTTCGTTTGAACTTATCCATTACAAGTGAACCAGTTCCGTTCAAAGACTCCTAACCAAATTAAACCACCTAGATTCTAGGAAAGACTTCAACGTCTTTTCAAAACTGAAATCCAGTTTGATTAGACTTCTAGAAGTATGAAAATCCTGTCATTACCTATTAATTACCTCTCTTTAAATTGATCATCATTATTTCTTTCTTCACTCCATAATTTTCAAGCCGTCAAATACTCTCCATCTTCTCTCATCTTCCAAACTAAATCTACTTCTCCTTTCTTCCTGAATCAAGCACATAAATGGCTAACCCTTCTGAAAAACCTTCTTCATTACTTGAGGAATTCACACCCACACCATCCACCATAACTTCAACCACACCTCATCCTAATAAAAGAAGAGTTAAGACGCTTTCTCGCAAGACAGTGACTGGGAGTGAACTATCCAAGAAATTAGACGCACAATTAAAAGCTAGCCAAGCCCAGGAACCCCAAAACTCTGAAGAATCCTTCAAGTCTGCTACTGAGGGGGAAGGAACTAGGTCTTTTGATACAGAATAGGTAACCTTTGTCCCAAATGTTGCTACTGAAGTCATTTCTGAGGTTGCTGGGAATCTGGAGAATAAGTTTATTCTGGTTGGATCTGTGGTTGATGTAGAATCTTATGAGTCCAGAAGGATTGGTGGTAAAAAAAATAAAAGAAAAAGAGAGTGAGAGTTCTCGAAGTGAAGAAAGAGGAATTGGTAAAAGAGTGGTTAATTCTTCACCTACTCCTGATACAGGTGTAATGGCTGTTTGTGGAGCAGAATCAGGTGAAATGGAGTAAAGTGTGAAGAAAACAAGGGGAAGTTGGTCTGGTGAAGCCGCAGAAGGGATGGTTAAACAGGTTCATCTATAGAAGAAACCCTCGCAGACCTATTGAAGAAAGTGATTGAGAGCTACAACCTAAAGAAGAAGAGAGCTTCCAAGGCTAAGACCCCTAGAACTACTAGGGATAACAAGAAAAGGAATGATGTCCCTTCTGATACTGTTGAAATTCCTCCCACAAGAGGAAGAGCCAAAGCAGAATGAGGCATATTTGTAAAAAGCCTTAGAAGAAAGCAAAAGAAAAGCAGTTGCAAAAGGGAAGAAGAAGATGGATGAGCATGTTGAGGCTGTTGACATTGATGAGGTGGACCTGGTCCATCAAGATGAAGTTGTGGTTGAAGAAGTGGAGGTTCAGACTCCCACCCTGACAAAAAGGACCAGGTCTGCTGTGAAAACTAAACAAGTAAAAATTGATGAGGAAGAGGAATGGAGTGGAGAGGGGGAAGATGAATCAGACACTGAGAAGGACAAGATAGTCAAGTTTGGTAAGAGGACAATTCTGAAGGGTAGACTCCTCAAGGATTTGGAGGAGGAAGGAATGGTGCTGCTGTTGGAGAAATTGGAATTGCAAGGCTGGAAGGACATGGTCCCTCAGATGGATGGCAGGTTGGCCAAGAGTGAAGTTGTTGAGTTTATGGAAAATGCTGAAGTGAAGGATGGAAGGGTTACCATCTTGGTGAAAGGGGTAAAAATCTCTTTCGATGAAAAGGAGTTGGGAGAAATTCTAGGTGTACCTGCTGAGGGGTACAATGACTACACAAAGCTCAAATGGCCAAGACTAGCAAACCTTCCTACTTCCCTTGACATTACCAGAAAATTCAGTGACAATGAGGAGGAAATTAAGCCCAAGGCTGTGTACAAGAGTGAGATGAAGCCACCCCACAAGGTGTTATTCAAAATTTATCAACAAATGTGTTCTGCCTAGGCAGGAAAGGAGGCACATTGCAAACTTCATGGACTTGGTCCTGATGGAGTGTTTGGATAGTGGGAGGCAGATTAATTGGCCTGGATTTATAATCCAGCTCCTTGATAGGGTTATAAATGGCTCCAAGATTCATGTCGTTCCCTATGGCTTCATTCTCACAGCTGTGCTTGCACATTTCAAGGTGCCTATGAAGAAGTGGGAGGTGGCTACAAGCAAAGATCATCTTGGGGCAAATACTCTGATTGCTTGTGACTATGAAGTCCATGCCACTCCTAATGAACCTGGTTCATCCAAGAAGTTACCAGTGAATAGCAAGGTCAGAGCCTTGGTGCAAGAACGAGGGGATAAGGATGATGAGATTGAGAGGCTGAACAAGAGGTTGGTTGAGGTGGAGACTGAGAGAGATGCTCTCAGAACTGAGCTAGCAAGAGAAAAGGAGAAGAATGATGACATGCTTCAAGATATGCTGAAACTCCTCCAAGCCAAAAATCAAGCACCTAATTCTTCCCAACCTTAATCCTTCTAGCCTAGTGTAGATCAACTAGTGACCCAATTCGAGATTTTTTGTTGTTTTTGCTCATGTTTCCAGTATTTTTATTTCTTTTTATGCTTTGTGGAAGAATCGTATTAATCATCAATGAAATTCGTTGTTTTTGCTCTAACTGTTTGTTTATATTTCTTTGATGGTTAAAATTCTTAGCTTGATCTATGATGATTAATCCATGATTGCATTTGAATTATCCCTAGTGGCCATGGGTAAGTTTTAAAATCTGGTTATCTCACTTTTTTTATGCAACTTTTCGATGATGCCAAAAGGGGAGAAATGTTGTGCTTTACACTTTGAACAGTGATGTTTATAACCTAATGAACCTGGTCCTTGATGATAAGTGAAAAATGTTCTAACATTGTGTTGATGTTGGGCTAAGTTGAAACAGGGCCTAAGCTTATGAAATGCACATAGCTTGTCATCATAAAAAAGGGAGAATTTGTTGGCCCAAATGAAGGTTAGTTTTGAAGATTGACAAAGGAAGCTTAGGCATGAACCAGGTCCATCCTTTGTGTGCATAGACACGGGCAAATTCGAGCATGTGGGATGCACGTGAAGGAGATAAGTTTAACTTGGTATAATTGATTCCTCCTGATCGAAAAGGTTGCATAATTGATAAGGAGAAAGACTTCTTAATCAAAGAGAACACTATCCAAGATAAGGAAGGAGTTAGAAGTTTAGATCAACTAGAAATCTTCCACCAAGGAAGAGTAGTATTAGAACTCTAGTTATTTTCTATTATACTAACTCAATAAATTGCAGGATGTTCTTACTTTACAGGGATTGCACAAACGCAGAAGTTAAACAGGAATTGAGAGCTAAATAGCAAGGCATTTTGCAAGCAATTCGTGTGTGATTCAAGAGTGCAAACCTGAAGCTACATCAACCAGATAGAAGAACCAGTTCCAAGTATCTATCTTTTATTCTAGTTCAATTGTAGTGGGTGTTTTCATATTGTACCTTTCAGCTTTATCTAGAGGCAATTGTAATAGGTTCTCAGAGTATTCAAGTTAAAATTAACTTGAAGTTGTGGCAACAGTTAGAGGCTGTTTTCTACAAGGGATTAGAATTAGTGCTAGGTTTACAAAAGTATTTTTGTAAATGCAGTTTTTGGCTCAGTGATTTAGTGGAGAGTTTGAGAAAATTCTATTGGGTAGGTCGTAGTTTTTTCATCTTTTGAGCCTGGTATTTTTCACGTAAAATACTTGTGTTCTTTACTTTCCGCATTTACTATTTCAGCAATAGTAGGTTAAAGAACACATAGAAGAACCCGGTCCTTCTATAATCAGTTTAGGCAAAAAATTGGACACCACACAAATCACCTCATCTTTTTGGTGGTATTGAAGTTAAAACATTAGTGGTGGTAGTTTATAATGGTGGACAATGGTGGCTATGGTTGATGATGGTGGTGAGGTGGTTCATGGTAGTAGTTGAGGTGGGTGGGTAGTTGGTTGTGGTTGAAGATGACGGTGGTGGCGTTAGTTAATAATGATGGGGGTTGGTGGGTGGTGATAGTTGATAATGATGGGTGTTGGAGGTGATGGTAGTCGATAATGCAGTGTCGGCTATGGTTGAGGATAATTGTGGTCAGTCGTGGTGTTTGGGTGTGATGCATGGTGGTAGCTGATAATGGTGCGCGATAACCGCAATTAGTAGTGAATGTGGATAATCACATCTTAATAAAATTAAGTCTCTGTTATAAATCTTAATCAGTAAGACCTATTCAGACCCATTAAATGACTGAAAAATAAAAAAAACAAATACACTTAATTATTAAAATTTGAATAATTAATATTAAAATTTAAAAAATAAATATATTTAAATCTGAATGATTAAGATTCAGCCCCATTAAATGAAAACAAACGAAACGTAAGCCTCCTTACTTCCTTAAAGACGTGTAAGAGATAAATTGTGGGAAAAAAAAGAAGGGAAAGTGTAATGTAACAATGTAAGTAATGTACCCAATTCTTTTTATTTTGCTTTTCCCTCTGTATTTGTAAGAGATGATATTGACAAAATATTCTTGCCACTTAATTTGACTGAGTTTTGATCAATATTCTTATATCATCTCCTAGTAAATTTACCACATAGAATTGCAACAGGTTACCTAATACGTTCACTAATGAATTAAGCAAAAACAAAATCGGGATTTTTACACAAATAGTCGATTAAATTTACTGTTTATTTTGTATATAAATTATATATAATTATATATATAAATTATATATGTATTATATATCCTTCGGCTATTTTAAATTTATGCATTTCGATAAATGATTATTTGATTAATTCCTCAAGAAAAATTCCTTGATGGGCACTTCACAGGCCATATTGGCGCAAATAATTCTTTTCTGGGTAATTCATTTATTTTTGTCTTTTGAGCGGTCAGAGGCTTCTTATTTTTTTTACACGGTTAAAAGACACTTTTTCTCTACAAAGTGTTTCGTTTTTCATTTCCAGCACAATAATAAGAAAATGTCTTTTTGGTAAAAACCCTTAAAAAGTCATTGATCAGAAACTGTGAAGCTAGGGCACAGAATTTAATTGTTCCCTCTTCCATTTAAGATTGCGTACGCATACTTATTCTTAATTAATTTCTTACTTATTCTTCACAAGTTTTGGTTTCTTTCTCTTTTATTTTGGTACAAATCAGAACATGAGATGCATATATATGTATAAAACATGTTTTTTATGTGTATCTATATATGGACGTTGTTACTAGAACTTCCGACTTTTTATTAATCTAAGAAAGGCATAATCCGAAGTAGGAGTAGATATTTGGTATTTCGGTATAATATTTAGAGATAATTGTTCGGTACTTTACTATTCGATATATCAATTGTGCTTTCGGTACACTATCGTATCATGTCTTTATGAACTAATAAGTACTGAACTATTGAACTCTAATTCATTAAAAAAATTCTGATTACGTGATAACGAGCATAGCAACAATAGAATGTGAGTAGTTCCTTTTCTTCTTCTAATAATTTTTAATAGAAATCACTACTTGAACATAGCAACAGAATGTGAGCAATTCCTTTACGTCTAATAATTTCAAATAGAAATCACATCATTAGAAAATTTCTAATAACGTGATAAATGAGCATAGCAGCATGACAGATGTGAGAAGTTCCTTTACTTTTCTAATACTTCTAATGTTAGATTAGGGCGTTGGGCTTAGTCTTAGTGGGCTAATGGCTAAGGGTAAGAACGTAAAAATTGCGGGCACCCTATACGGTCGCCCCCATTTAACTTATATCCGCTTTTTTAAAAACTTTTAATTTGCACCAACTTTTTAAATAACTTCAGCTCCTCTTTCCCTTGCTGAGCTGAAGTTCATCAGTTAAGCTGAAATTCGCCAGTTATAAAGACAAAACTTCAGCATACGGGGCTGAAGTTCCCCAATTACAAAGACAAAACTTCAGCTCTAGAGCTGAAGTTTCCCAGTTACGAACTTCAGCTCTAGAGCTGAAGCTCCCAAGTTATAAAGACAACAACTTCAGCATACGGCGTATGCTGAAGTTGTTGTCTTTATAACTTGGGAAATTCAGCCCCGTATGCTGAAGTTCTCCATTTACAAAAGACAACTTCAACCCGTATGCTGAAGTTTTTGTCTTTATAACTGGGGAACTTCAGCTCCGTATGCTGAAGTTCCCCATTTACAAAGACAAAAACTTCAGCTCTAGAGCTGAAGTTTTTGTCTTTATAACTGGGGAACTTCAGCTCCGTATGCTGAAGTTCCCCATTTACGAAGACAAGAACTTCAACTCTAGAGCTGAAGTTCTCCAGTGTAACTGGGGCAATTTCAGCCCCGTATGCTGAAGTTTTTGTCTTTATAACTGGGGAACTTCAGCCCCGTATGCTGAAGTTCCCCATTTACAAAGACAAAAACTTCAGCTCTAGAGCTGAAGTTCCCCATTTACTACTTCAGCTCTAGAGTTGAAGTTCGCAAGCTACTTCAGGCCCGTCTACTAGAATGCTGAAGTTTTGCGTGATTGCCTTTGTTACTTCAGTCCCGCATGCTGAAGTTATGCGCAAAAGCGGGTACGGATGCAATTTTTTTTACAAAACGGGTATAAGTTAAAACGTGGCACAAAAAGTGAGTACGAATGCAAAAGTCCCGGTAAGAACTAAGAAGTTAGAAATTTTGGGTTGGATATTAATAACTTACGTTGGACAGTGAAGGAAGGCGTACTTAAATATTTCGGTAATTTGATATATCGAATATCAAAATCTCAATATCGAAAACCGTATCAAAATATGAAACAACTGAAAATCATATACCGAAGTAGTACCGAAATACTGAATAAATCGATACCGAAATTCCAAATTAATTCGGTTCCATTTAGAATTTGATTTTTCGGCTTTTTTCCCCAACCCTAATCTCAAGGATGTTTTTTATACTAAAAAAGAGTTTTATCGTAGATACTGGATATTATACTTCCTCGTAAACTATTTGTCAAATTTCTAAAATTTTGAATTTTACAATTATTGGGAACTTTAATTAACCACTTCCTTTTAATTTGTTTTACTTTTGTTACTGTATTTTTTTTTAAACTAAGAAAGGAAATTTAGTATTCGTACATTTCAAGTGAAAGAATAAAAGAAAGAAAGAAAGAACACAAAAGCACATCTGACCTGACCACCATTTTCGCCGTTCTTGTCTTCCTCGTCAGTGTAAGACAGTATGCCACAATTTCCCTGCTCCACTCCTTGTACACTTTCTTGTCATTTTCTCATTTCGTCCAAAACCCTAATAGGAGTATCAAATCTCCATCAATTATATCCCTATATTCAGTAAATTGTTTTCGTATCGCTCTTGGTTTCTTGAGGTTTGAATTTGTGATTTTGTTTATTACGTACTTGCCTTTGAGATTTTACTTTACATCTACTTTTGTATCTTCTAAGTTCTATAATGCTTCTTCGCATGCACAACTCTAGCCGGATAATTACTGCTCCCTCCGTTTTAAATTAAATGATGTACTTCCCTTTTTAGTCAGTTTCAAAATAAATATCATATTTATAAACTTGGAAATAATTTAACTTTAAACTCTTTATTTTACTCAATTTATCCTTAATGAGAATCTTTTATAACCACACAAATATCATGACCTTGCAAAGCTTTTACCCCTTAAACTTATAAAGACCACAAATTTCAAAATCTTCTTCTTTTTTCTTAAACACTGTGTCGAGTTAAATCACCTCATCTAGATTGAAACGGAGGGAGTATATTTGTTCTATTTAAGCTTAAAGTACATTACTGGAAAATTCACCTATGGTTACGCATGGAAAACCGTCCCAATAGGTAAGTAAACCGTTGCCATATATGTATTGCTACAGTTCGTCGACCGTTCCACGAGCTGACATGCCTATAGAGCTTATGGAACGGTTTTTGGAATGGTTCTAATAACCGTTGCTATAGTATAGTCTATCGCAACAGTTTTCCCTCTTTCTGTTGGTACGATTATTTTTATCAACTGCAACGGTTAATGTCCGTTACCATAACGTTAAATGCAACAGTCAATAACCGTTACTATATTTATTAAACCGTTATGGCTATTATAGAAATGGCAACGATTTCTTTAAGATATTGCAACAGTTGAACTACCTATTGTAACGGTTTTCAGGTCCTATGGCAATTGTTCTGCTACATATTGCAACGATTTCCAGAGCCTATTGCAACGGTTCTGTTAGCTGTAAAGTTTAATAGAATTGAAAATATTGCCCCCTGTTGTAAATAAGGATTTACATATATATATATATATATATATATACACAATAAATTATAAAACACTAAAATTTATTCTCTTAAGTAAGGTCAAGATCTTCATCACTGTCTCCGTCTTTCCTTGCTTCATCTACTTCACCTACAAAAGAATATAAATAAAGTCATTATTCCTCCAAGAGAATCCTATCTAAAAGTTCTCTTAGAACAAACACAATTTCAGTTTTGTTCATCTGGCAACACCCTTAAGATCAAGATTTGATTTTTACTACTGAGAAATCAACTTAATGGACTTATTTTCTCCAATAACTTCAGAAATATGCCAAAATTTCAGCAAGCTCTCACTAGTAAAAACAAGAAAGAATTGAGATTAATCATCTTTATAAAGAGCTTTTCTAAAGAAAGGCCAAAGAATGCATCTTTTTAATAATTGTCATGATCCAAATGTCATCTTGTACTGTCTTTTTCATTCCTAACTTGCTCATCAGATAGAAGCTATCAAGAATACTAATAAATAATTATTTACTACAGACACCTTTTTTCCCTTAATCAAATCAAGAAGAAGAACATGATAAATTGAGTAATGACACACAAATATTTGACTATTTAAGCTACAATTAATTCTAAAAGCAATGAAGTGCGCTAATTCAAGATTGACATGCCAAAACTTAAAATGCAACCAAAATTACTATATGAGCAGACAATAGTCTTCTTCAATTAACATAAATTCAGCTTAGATGGGGAATGTAAATAGAATAAGATTGCAATCAGAATCTTCCAATTTTTTCTTTTTCCTTTTTCTAGTAGAACTATATGCTGCTCAAGAAATTAAGATGTTCACTAACCTATGCAAAAGAGACTTGGTTTGCTGACCAACTTCAATGATTTCAGAAAATTATAAAAATACAAAAGAGAAGCATGCAAATGCCAAACAACTTGGTTTTTATTTGACTTCCTCATATACATATAGTAAAATCCTTCCTAAAGTGAGAACTTAAAGAAAATCATGTAGTAGTAAGTAGTAACTATAAACGACTAGACAATTGGAACGTCCTAGTTGCACAAGGTGCTAACACTAGAGATAATAGAGTAGTCAACCATTAAATTAAAACTTTAATATAATGAAGATCTTAAGTTAGTGGATAATATTTAGCTGTACATAATTAATACTAATTGTTACTCCTTTGAACACTGATTAAGCTTGTCTTGAAGACTTTGATCTTCCGTTAAATCAGCTATAAGGACATGTTAACTACCCATTCAATCTAGGGCAGACCCACAAACCATATCTCTCCCCGCACCATGCATCGATGAAAAAGATAAGGAACGACAAAATACATATTAATGACTACAAGAAACTTATAATAAGACATTGAATATGATAGGAATCTACTCTAACATTCTTGATATATCTTTTATGACACACTAAGTTTCAGTTATATAGACGAACATGCATGTAAAGAATTTTTACGTTAACAATAAAATTTAATCAGTTATAGCAGGTTATTATTCTATTTTCCTGCTAGTACTATATTAGGTTTGATGTGAAGATTTTTAGTTGTTCGACTTAATTTGAAGTATCCGTGTACAGAACATACACTCCTTCAATTTGAAAATTTTTAAAATTCTCCCTAGTTTTTCTTTTTTAATATGTCAAATGTACGTCAAGGTGTTGTGGCAAATATGAAATGGAGAGGCCATCTGTGGCAAAATCCAAATGCCTTATAACTTTTAACATTTCTCAATTAGTTAACTCTCATTTTGGGAAGCTAACTGTTAACAATAATTGGGAAGAAATATGCAAATTCTTTGACTACTCTCTGGTTGAAAGGTGCATAACTGAGGTTAAGTGTTTAAACCACCTTTGCTCTTTGTTAACTTAAACAGTGATAGTAGTTGTGTTAATGAGAATTGTGGAGGTGGTAGGGAATTGGTAATAATTTGCATTTGTATTTGTTCTTTACAAACTGAATGTTCTTTAAAAGAATACCAAACATTTATGAATTTAGAAAGTATTTGGTACGGACTAACCTTGATTGTTACTGTCAGCGGATGGACGATTGATTGGTTGAATAGCACCTTGTTGTGCAGAAGCAGCTTCGCCAGGTTCACGAGCACTGAATATTAGCATGTCAGGATCAAGTCTTAAATCGGGGTTGAGACGTTGAAGTAGTGTAACGACGTTCATCGTAATATCTTGTTCGATAGCTTCCTTTTGTGCATTGAGCTCGTCTAGCATTTTTTCCTTTTGTGCATTGAGCTTTTCCAGCAATTTTTGTTGCATCCTCTCTTCCATTTCCTCTATTTTTTGTTCCATTCTTTCATCAGTAGCATTTACAGAGGATCCAAAATCTCCTTTTTTCTTTTGTAAGACAGTCTTGTGAACTCCTCGGCCTTACAATCTTACCCGACCTGGGTGCTCAGGTCGCATGACTGATGTAAACACGTCAACTGAATCACTGCCATCTCCACTTTCTTGAGTTGAATGTATTCTCTTCATTTCAGCCTACAAACCAAACACAAGAGAACACAGTTTAAGTAAATAAAACTAAATCAATAATTACGAACAAATAAATAATCACGACAAACTTTAAATTAGAAATTTCTTACAATTTTACTAATTGTATTCTCATAAGAGCCTTTGTATACTCGACCAGGTTTTCTTTTTCTTGTAGCCACAAAGATGTCTTTACTTGATAGAGTATCCGAAGTATCAACCATTTCCTTCTTTTTTTTCTAATAACATGAAAACTGGTATAATAATCTTTTTCATGCAAAGTTAGCAAGTTTCATACTTTAAGAAAAATAAGAGAAATCAAACCTCGATTATTCGAGCAAAACTTGTTTTGCCAGCAATGTGTGGATGCTTCAATTTTTTCGATTCTCGATATTAGTTTCAGATTTTTTCTGCAATTAAACAAGCAAAGATTGACAAGGGGCCACCTAAAAGTCCATATGCATTACTAGGAAATGTATTACAAGCAATTGTATCTCCTACAAAGTTGGCAAAAGTAGGATGTAATTACCTTGGCGGCATCAGATTTCCAATATTGAAGAAGATCTTTAAAGTGAGACGCCGAAACATCTTTTGGCCTATTCTCCATTCGAAGCTCGTCATTCGCATATGTTTCAAAGTGTTTTTTCTTCAACTGACCTTTATACTTTCTCCAAGAAGTACAAACTGAATCAAAAACCCATCTCTTCGCCTCTTCAGGAATGTCATATTTTCCTACAAATTTAGTGCAATTAGGTTAGTATAAGAAAATGTGAAATATCATCAACGCTTATTGAACATTAGGAACTTCAAACCTTGACATATTTCCAAATATCATTTTTTGTATCTACTTTCCTACAATCAAATACATTAAGAGGACAAAAGGTCTCATTCCTTCCCAATCTGCCGAGGAAGCTACCCAACTCTTTCACAACTTCATCGGTAGGACCAATGGGTTGATCAACCTCATTTAGCACGATTATTTTACGGTCCTTCCTACGGTGCACACTTTGCATTTGAGTAGGGCCTCTTTTTCTTTTTGGCGCAGAAGGGCCTGCACTAATACAAAATAAGGATAATCACCAATCACCACTATTAGTTAATTTTATGATTAAAAGTTATATATACTTTCCTAGTTCCTCAAATTGTTCAATTGCTTCATGATTGGTAGAATCTTCAGATTGTTCATGCACAACTTGTGATGTAGGAGTGATGGAATCCATTGGCACTTGCCGCACTTGTTCTTGTACTCCTTATGTTTTAGAAGAGGTAGAAATAAATGGCACTTGCCACACTTTTTATTGCAATTGAGATCTTTGCGAAACCTTCTTAGCTTCTGATTGTCTTTCTTCATTTTCATGAAAGGTTCTTTTTGTTGTCAAAGATTGATTTCGCAAAAATGCAAGTGATCATTCTGATTGTCTTTCTTCATTTTCATTAGACCTTATAGCTTGAGAGGTTCTTTTTGTTGTCAACGACGAAACCTTTTGGTTTCGCAAAGATGCAAGTGATCCAGCTGGAATGCGGTTGGATATTTTTTTGTTTTTGCTTGAGCATCTTTCTTGATTCATGACTGTTAAAAATCTCTGTCATATTCAAAAAAATAAACCGTTATGGATGCCAAACAATTCGGTTATTAAGGCACATCTCATAAAAAAATATTTTCTTAAGGCAAACTAGGCAGAGATACCACCAGGCAAATACCCTTTTACTTTTTCCAACATATGTTGCTAAAAGATTGTGTATTTTAGGTGAGATATCAGGAAAGTTCAATCAGTTTTAAAGTCTATATGCTAAAAGTGTCACAAGATGTTTGAAACTTGCTGTTACATTAACTATCCCAAAGCTTGGACCATGGTTGGATCTGCATTTCCTCATACATATCACTACTAAGATAGATGCACACGGAAAGAGAGACAAAGAGAGATGTAAATCTGACCTGCCAAAACCTCATATTGTTGAGTTTAGCCAATCATCAGGCCTTCCAGTTATACTTACTCTTACAAACTCACGAGCACCTACATAGAAAGAAACCAACATATATGTTGAGCTCAGTATTTATTCTTTTCAACACCATCGACCATAAGGCACCTTTCTACTCAACACAGTGAATATAAAAAGAGTTCAAGTTCAAATAAAGAAGCATATGTTCTACAGCATTTCATTTCTAAATAAGTTGTTGAAATTTCCAATTGAAGAATGCAAGTAATAACATATGGCTTTACCTTCCATACTACAAGTTGCCTACAAACAATTAGGTACATCCTCTGTTGCAAGCTTCTAAAAGAATATATTTAAAAGAATTTCAGAACTTTCTTATTTAATCATCTGCTTCCATCCAGTCGCAATCAGTATCATCAAACTCATCCTCCTCTTCCAATTCTATAATCATATCATGTGAATGTTGTGCATTAGTTGGAATATCAACAATATCAACGGGTACATCTGCTCTTGACTATCTAATGTCAACATCAAGTAATCTAGAGGAGGAACCAATGTCATTATTCGGTTCCCTCCAAAATGTGTATCCAATATTGAGACAATTCTCTTCCTCTAGATCATACAAATCAACAGGTACTTTATTCCTTGCATAATAAACATCTTTTTCAGTTGGATCCTCCACATAAAAAAACTTGATAAACTTGTGATGCCAACACAAAAGGGTCATCTGTACTACATAATCTATTGAAGTACACCCGAATTAACCCATAATCATCTATTTCATTACGAAACCAATCACATCTAAATAGTACAACGCTAAAACAACCCCAATTATCAACCTCAATGATATCCTGAATAAATCCATAATAGATAACCTCACTATCGATGGGATTTTGGTCCCTAGCACTAGCAAAACTATCAGTTGTTGCCGATAAAGTCACTCCATTATTTTGAGTCTTGCATCGGGAATCCCGTTCTTTGGTGTGAAATCGGTATCCATTAATAAAATATGAAGTATATCTTTTGGCCACCATATTGGGTCCTTTGGCTAGCCATCATAAATAATCTGGCACTACAATATTTTTAACTTTCTCTTTAAACCAATTACTGAATTCCCGACTATGATTCCTATCTCTTTCCCATGCATTTGATCTACAGTGATTAATAATCAAATTCTTATGTTCCCTGCAATCATGAATATTTCAAGTTTAATTATATAATAAACGAATATAAAATATAAATAAATATATATAAAATTTATCTTACTCGATAAATTTTTCCATTTGCTCATCTCCAGTATTGAACAGTGCATATCGATGTGCTTCAAAACATAACTGTGAATCCGTGCGAAAAGTATTTTTTTTCTTACTTCCAATTGGATGGCCTATATTAGGGAATAAAGGTGAAAAATTTTGAGAGCACTCATCATCCACAATTTGGTACCTACTGAATTTTGTCTTCACGCCATCATGTAGGTATCTCGAACAAAAAGTCAAGCACTCATCAGCCAAAAACCCCTCTGCTATTGACGCTTCTGGACAAGATCAATTGCGTACAAACGCCTTGTATTTACATAGGTTTCTCTCAATGGGATACATCCAACGAAGATGAGCCGGACCCCTAAGCTTAATTTCATTCACCAAATGAACAGGAAAATATGGCATTATGTCAAAAAATGTTGGATGAAAAAAAATTTCAAGCTCACATGTTATTTCAACAATTTCAGACTGCATTTTTTCAATATCTCTTTTCCTTATGACCTTATTACATATAGCTCTAAAGAAATTTTCCAACCTAATCAAGCCCAATGAAACATTATTGGGCAACACTTTTCTAACATCAACCTGGAGCAAGTAATGCATCATAAAATGAGCGTCATGACTCTTGTAGCCTGATATTTTCATCTCCTTCACATGCACGCGTTCTGAAATATTCAAAGCACACTCTTTTGGTAATTTAGCATTTTTCATGACAGTACAAAACAAACTTTTCTCTTTTGGTTTCATGTAGAAACAAGATTTAGCCAAACTTATATTTCCATCATTATTTGTTTTTGGTTGTAGCTCCTTTCGTATCCTTATTTCTTGCAAGTCATAGAGAGAATTTTCATGGTCCTTTGACTTTCCATCTATTTCCAATAAAGTCTCGAGCAAACTATCACATATGTTTTTCTCAATGTGCATCACATCAAGATTGTGCCTCAATTTGTTATACACCCAATATGGCAATTCAAAAAAAAATGGATCTCTTTTTCCACGGACACTTAGCACTCCGAGGCCTTTTTTTAGTTCCCTTTCCAAAGATATTGTGGAATTAAATTAGCTCTTCAAACACTTCCTCACCCGACAAAGGAGCGGGTGCAAGTCTGTGCTCCTATTTACTGTCAAATGACTTCTTATCTCTTCGGAATGGATGATCAAGAGGCAAAAATCTTCGATGACCCAAGTAACACATCTTGTGACTATGTTTGAGATATTGATAACATGTGTCATAATTACAAGTGGGACATGCCAATTTTCCCTTATGCTCCATCCTGAAAGCATAGCTAATGCTGGATGTCCACAATAAGGCAGCACGTATTCGGAAAGTTTGGTTGGTTACAACATCAAATGTGTCTATCCCAGTTTCCCATAGTTCTTTCAATTCTTCAATTAACGGTCGTAGGTACACTTCTATATCATTTCCTTGAGACGATGGACCTGGAATGATCATAGACAACATTATATACTCTGGCTTCATGCAAATCCATGGCGATAAATTATAGTTCATTAACTTAACAAGCCACGTGCTATGAGAAATGCTCATCGTCCGAAACGGGTTGAAACCATCACTTGAAAGACCCAATCTAACATTATGAGAATCGCTAGAAAAATCTGGGTGCAAAGAATAAAAATCCTTCCAAGCTTCCCCATCAGCAGGATGTCTTATATTCTCATCATTGAGTCGTTCATTAGCATGCCATCTCATCGTAGAAGCCGTTTCAAGACACATGAACATCCTTTGAAGCCTAGGCTTTAAAGGAAAGTACCTTAAAATATTTAAAGGAATTTTAGAGCTTGCATTAGTCAAAGGACCAACATTCTTCCATCTTGAATACCCACAAATAGAGCAATTGTCGTCCTTCTCATTTTCTTTCCAAAATAACATGCAATCATTGGGGCATGCATGTATTTTTTCATAATGAAGACTCAAATCTTTTATCATGTTTTTAGCTTTGTTGTAAGATTCTGGTACCTGAGCAAAGGGAAATGCCTCTTTTATCAACTCTAACAAATCTGAGAAAGCCACATTACTCAACCCATGCAAGGATTTAATCAAGTACAACCGAATAGTGAAACTCAGTTTACTGAAATTTTCACACCCCGGATATAACTCTTGTTTTCCTTTCTCTAGTAATTTGAAAATTTTTCTTGTATCTTCAGATTGTCTTTCCCCAGCTCCTTCTTCATCCCCTGCCTGACCCTCTATATTTCTAATGTATCATGAAGCATTCCATCAATATCGTCATGCATATTAGAACCTTCATCATCATCGCTTGGAGAAAGTGTATTTCTCGAGGAAAATCCCTCCCCGTGGAAAATCCATTTGGTATAACCATCAACAAACCCATGAACAACCAAATGATCCTCCACCACATTTCTATAATTCCAATAGCGATTAATGCACTTTTTGCAAGGGCATAATATTTCATTTCCTTGGGCGGCTCGTTCAAATTCCTTATCAAAAAAATTATTCACTCCACGTATTTACTCATCCGTCCATCTAAGGAGATTCATCCAAATTTTATCACCACAATACATGGATATTCTATATAATATATTCAAATCACCAAAATTAGTATTCAAGATACGCAAGGTCAAGGGGTCAAGAAGGCATACTAGGAGGTAAGAAAATAAAGAATCTACCTTTTTAGAAAAACTATACAATGCAGAAACAGATGTAGGATAAGGAATTTTGAATAAAAATTATTCAATTAAGATTGTGAGATTGCAAAGTTAATTACGCAATTCATTTTTCTCTATGAAAAGAAAATTTGACACCTAAAGGATAAGATCTCCTAGCCCTAGGTTGAGATTGAGCGGAAATTGGAGATATGATAATTAATTTCACATCGAAGGCTGAATAATTAGAACGTGAACAACATAATATATTGGTTCAAACTCATGAATAACCAAAATATAATATTCATGTTCTTCATGGAAGGTACAATATATGCTCCTTGATTCATAGTGTAATTGTATTCATCCTTTTTTCTTTAATTAAGAGACAGTTATTTAGTAAAACTTCCAAACATTCGACATACCCGTGTATTAATAGCTGTAATAATAAGTTGAAGAAGAATAAATCTGCAATATCGCATGTACTGTCCAAAGTAACTTAACATATATGTGTTGCCTCTTATGCTCTCTGATGTTCAATGTCTGAAGTTCTGAAATTTTACTTCAATTGATACAAGTTACCTTTAATTTTGATTATAGCCATTTTGTTTACTGTTATCAGGAACTATTCTGCCTTAATGTATATGATGAACTTTTGAAGGCCTTTTTCTCACTGAAACAAATGACAACATTTGGAGCATGGAGGATATCTATTTTCTAAGGAAATATTGAAATTCCAAAAGTTTCAATCTTGATAAAAAAAAATAGCCTCTATCCCTTTCTAATGCCTCTGCTTGCAATTAACAAAACTCGGCATTCACACAAAACTCAAATACATCAAACACAAATTTTAGCACAAGAAAAAAGTAGCTGAAAATTCACACAAAATCCCTAATTCAACTGAAAAAAACCATAAGAAAACCCAAAAATAAGACCAGATTTCTCGATTAAGAGCCAGAAAGTGCAAAGAGAGCAAGAAAATCTTATTAATTTACTATTTGGGTCTTCAAATTGTTTCTCCGATCCTTCGTTTGTAACCTTTACACAACAAGTTGACCTAAGCCCTTCAAAAGATACAAAACCCTTTGCCGTTAGTTCGAAATCAAAGAAAGAAATCCACTAGATTCTTTGAACAGACAAACACATTGAAGTTTAAACGAACAACACATTGATAATTCCACATAATCAGGTGTCACAATTATACTCCAAAAAGACTATCTTTGACATAGCCTAGTTGTCAAAGTGAAGATGTTTTAAATCTTAAATTCAGAACTTGAGACTCCGAGATCAGTACATAATATAAGAAAAATTAAAGACAACGATTCACATTGCAAGCAAGAAAAGAGTATTACCAGATGATGATTCGGACAAACGAAAAAACCAGAAAGATGCCCATTTGATTTACAGAAATAAGTAGTGACCTGAACTTCTGAAGTGACCTTACCACATCCCTCTTTGGGTATTCCACTAAGATCCAATAACAAAACATAAACATGACAACCTCATTCAACCAAGGAAATCCCCTTAAACTGATTCAAAGGATAAAAAGCCATTAAAACCACTCTTCGAGATTCACTAATTGGTCGGTTTTGAATTTTTAAACAAAAAGACTCAAAATCAATCCAAACTATCAGGTTGATCCTTAAGCATATATAGGTTGTGTTCATTCAAAAACAAGACATCTATAGAGTTCACTTTGAATTCAGCCAAAAGATAAATAAAATCAGCCACAATATTTATTGATCTCAGCAATCAGACTATGGCACTGTAGAACAAGATGTTAACTCACAAGACAGTCAAATTGGCCAATAATTGATCAAAAGACTCCAGAAACTAAAGGATATATGTGAACCATAACCCGAGTAGCGTATAAGTATTATCCATTTGTCAATCGATCAAACCACTATGTATCAGTACCAAATTAGAGTGCTAGCTAAGTAATACAAATGCAGATAAATTTTTTTAAAAGTAATTCCTGTGCGGAAAACAAATATATTCTGGAACTAACGGCTGAAGCACAAGTGTTATCAAATATTCCCAGTGAACATCACATTTGAAAATTAAATTTGACAATAAAACTAAGGAAACAAAAACTGCATGTGAACTGCTTGACGTAATGCTGCTAACAACAACAACCTTTAGGATACTTTAGATAGATGAAAAAAATTCACCAACCCACTTCATTGACCATTAGGAAGGAATTTATAAAATCACCAGGAAACAAAATCAGCAATAGAAGGAATTTGTATTTCTAAAATCAGCAGGTTAAAAACACAGAGCTAAAAATACGGGACTACAACATGAATTAAACACAGAACCCAAAAGACTACAACATGAATTAAGAACCTTTTTTCCAAGAACTAAAAAACACAGTAAAAACGTATAGCAATGGTAACAAAAACAGTAAAAAAAGACCAAAAGAAAGAAAATTACCAGGCTATGGCGATTTTGGGCTTATCTGATTCGAGCACAAATCTGATTTTAGAATTTAGGGATTTGGGGAAGGCTAGCAACTGTCCTTGAAGAAGTGGGTATCTGAGTTCATTGAATTTGTAACTGGCGAAGCTTCGGAGAAGTGCTGGAAAGATCGACGGGAAATGGTGAACGGCGACACGTTTTGGGCTTTTGGAAACTCTAGGGTTTGATGATTTTGGTGGTCAAATGAAGAGGTATTTGCATAGATATAGAGAGAGTGAAAGTGACAAAGTAAATCTGAAACTCAACCAAGAGAGTGGAGGTGGGTTTTATTGGCCATTAATGGAGTTTGGAAAGAGATGAGAGATCAGAGAGGGGAGTTTGGAACTTTGGATGTATCGATACATACTGGAAGTGGAGGTGAGGGTTTATTGTATTTACTTTAATTTATTAAATTAGTTAAAAAATATATAAAATGACAAGTCACTACTTGGCGGGCCACTAAATTTTAGCGGAAAAAACGAGGAAAATGAATAACCGTTCCGATAGAAATTTTTTTGCCAAAACCCATTGCCATATACATGTCTATTGGGACGGTTTACAAATCCGTTGTGAAAAAAATCTCTATGGCAACGGTTTTATTACAATTGCAACGATTTTATGTCTAAAGTGTGCTATACCACCCAAAGTTCTATTGTAACGGTTGCAAACCGTTACTATATCTACTCTATGGCAGCGGTTTGTAAACCGTTGCCAAAAGAACTATTCCCATAGGACCATTTTCTAGTAGTGGTAGGATATAGTTATAGTAAATCTTGTTGTATCTTTTCATAGCAGGGGCATTAACGTTGTCTTTCTTTTTTTTTCCTTTTTACCTGTAATCTTCTTATTTTTAATATATACGAAAGTTGCACCTGTTTAATATACCTGCTCTTCTGTTGTTTTGCTGTTTTAATGTAAAACAAACCACTGATACTCATGGTCCTTTGCCTGCATTCTGCTCCATACTTTACGTACAAAATCAAATTTCTCAGCAGTCCACACCTGTTGCCTCCATATTTATTAGTAGTATTATTCATGTATGTGGATTACTGGACAAAGTCAACCTGGTCTCTGCATTTTTTTGTTGATAACAAATTCACAACCTGGAATCTCCATATTTGTTGAACTCATATGAGAGTTTCAACAACTCTTAAGATGTCATTAAACTGGGTAATTTGAAAAGTGAAAATAGAAAGCAGTTGGGAATGCCATTATCCTTTTTGTAATTTGTGTTTAAAGCTCATTAAAAGAAAATTTCTTTTGAAGTGTGTATATGGGTGAAACCGGGGCTAACGCACACCCCGATTTCCCGGTGGATCAAACGAAGTAAGAGTATGAATACATGAGATCGAAATCGAAGCTGGGAACTCTTTGTATTAAGGCCTGAACGGAGTGCTCGCCATCGGACCTGATAAAACGACGCACCCCGGACCCGGGACGGGTTCTGAGACTTCGGGAAGCGCATGAACGGTTGTAGGCAACAAATAGAGGGTCGTGATATCCGTAACCAACCGATACCACGACACGAATCTTGCTTGATGGCGTTTACATATCAGTAATTAACGAAAGAGGAGGATTTTTACCTTTTTTAGACTTATACGAGGGATGAGACTCTCCTACTACATAAAGGGGGAGTTTTTTCTTTGATAACACATATTGTAACATGCAAACCAAGGCAATTCAAATCCTTTTTTCTGCTTTCTAGTTATTGCAAAGTTCTTATTTTATTGTTGTTCTTCATATACAATTGGCTTCGAACCAAGAGTCCGATCGAGGGAAAAACTACTGTTCAGCCTAAATCCGAGCTCAGCCACAACATCACAATTGGTTTGATTATTCATTTTATATTTAACTCGTTTATCTAACATTGTTGATTATTTGTGTTGAATCAATCCACATATCCTTAAAAATGCGTATAAATTTAATTATTATTTGTTTAAAGGGTAAACATTTTGGAACATATCGTGGGGCTAAGGATAATAGTGGTGATTTGATACAAATCTCCATAACACACTCTATTTTACGCTTGTTCTTTAAAGTCTTAATTTCAGGCCAGTTTAAACAATGTCAAATTCTCAGTCTGCCCACTTGAACGTTGACGCTGAGTTTGGCTATCATGGCGAAAACAACAATCTGGTGCCTAGCCACGGGGTGCCTCCTGTTGATCCCAACGGAGTCCTAGTTGTTGATCTGGTCGATGCTAACTCATAGGTGGCCATCGACGTCAACCTGCCAACTGATCACGAAAACAGCGTTTACGGAGTACCCCGACCAACGACTCGAGAAGCGCCCGAAGGCGAAGGTGATAGGGCTAGCCTACGGCTAATCTTCGAAATGTTGTAGGCTCAACAGGCGGCAATAGCATAACTGTAAAATCAAAGCCACGCCCCCAGCAGAGTTGAGCCTGAACCGTCTTGGGAGAACATTCAAAGAAATGAGCAGATCACTGTGAGGTCGGGTAAAGCTGAATCCGGGGTCAGTTCCGAAGTAATGAGAATGCTTGAAGAATTAACGAAGCTGGTGGAATCAGGTGAAAAGAAAATTGAGGCCGATGACAAGAATGTGGAAACATACAACTCCACAATCGACCAAATCCCAGGAGCACCCCCTATATTGAAGGGGCCGAATTCCAAGAAGTTTATCCAGATTTCTTTTCCTCCGAGCGCGGCACCAAAGCCAATCCCTAAGAGGTTCCGTATGCCCGACATTCCAAAATATAATGGAACCACGGACCCGAATGAGCATGTGACCTCCTATACGTGCACAATCAAAGGGAACGACTTGGAAGACGATGAAATCGAGTCGGCGCTACTAAAGAAGTTCACACTTGGCCTTCTAGAAATTTAACCACCGCAAGACACTCCCGCATGTCCTTCCTCATAAATTCCTAGTTGTTGCCTTAAATCTAAATCCATCTCTGTAGCACTTGAACCAATATATTGCTACCAACTCTAAACCTCTCCGAAGATCATCTTTCTCGAGCCATCAACATTAGAAACACTAATTTGATTCTGAACCACTGCACGCCACAATCTTTGACAGCCGCTTCCCCGGTACCATTTCACAATACCCTGCCCCGAAGGCGAATTGAAGAAGACCGTAACACCAGCGAACCTTAACACATTCAAAAAGGAGGATGACACCACACCCCAATTAAGAACTCTACCACGCTCGAAAATATCAAGTCTTGTTACCCCATCGACTCAAACCTGAACATTCATTATACGATTGACTTTCCTTTGTTGGAATTTAAATGCTGAACCTCTAAGCCGTGAAATGAGAAGTCCTCCTCTCAAGTCATTCACTACGTCGGCACATAAATGAGCACCCCACCATTACATAAATACCGCAAGATAATAACTCATGAACATCACAGCAACATATGCATAGCCTCAAACCATCCAAAATATAGCTACTGAGCTGAAATGACAGAACATCCTTCTGCAAAAAAATGATAATAACTTGCTCGAACGCGCAAGGAGAAACATCCTGCTCCACATATGTAGTACCACTGCAGCCCCTCGGTTCCCAATTGACACATCGTTCAACATCGTATAAGAATGAGTAGGAAGGAAATAAAGGCATAAGCCTCAAAGGAGTCAAATCACACGACGAGGAATCAAGAAGGGAAGTGCTCCTATCAACCCTGTAGCCTCTCGAAGATAAGTACAGACGTCTCCGTACCGATTCACAAGCCTCTACTAGACTTGCCCATGACTTGTGAGACCCACGTGAACCTAAGGCTCTGATACCAAGCTGTCATGACCCAAAATCCACTATAGATCGTGATGGCGCCTAACGTCGCAGCCAGGCAAGCCAACGTTGATTTCTCTATTTATTGGCTTATTTTATTACTTTCAAAATAATTATCTTCATTAATCTAATAGCATAAGATAGAACTTCTAGGGAAAAATTATAGTGAATATGTAATTACAATAATGAACAACCCGTAAGAACTCCCAAAAGCCGGTGTCACAAATGCATGAGCATCAACTAGGAAACATAATAAAATATAACAAATGTCTGGAATACAAATTATATAGGAGAACATAAATAACTCCGATGAAGACTCTACAGGCTGCGGATCGTAACATGAAATGCAGCTCACGGTAAGTCCCCGCAGCATCCGCGCCTCTGCGCCCAAAATACCACCAGGTATATAGGTACCTGCACAAAAATGTGCAACAAGTATAGTATGAGTACGTAAATTAATGCGTACCCAGTAAGTATCTACACTAAACCCGGAGGAGTAGTGATGAGAGGTCAACATCTACACTTACTAGAGGTCCAATTAAATAAATAATACGATAATTCATATAATTTTAAAGTACACAGCAATAGGGGAGAAAGCTGAAGTTTCATAATCCAATTATTTCCTTTTAAGCATAAATTTATCGATCATGTATCCTACCTCAATATCTCAGAATAAATGCCAAGTGACAATACCAGTCAGATAAGCAATACTATAAAATACCGGGCGTCGGTGAAAAGTTTATCTCGTGCATATTCGGACTGCTAGTGGTATAACACATGATTCTACCGAGGTCGTTCGGTCTGATCCAGAGTGGTGTGTACACTGCAGAGGGTCGAACGACGCGAACCAGAGATTCACCTCTATATATTGCCGAGGCGTTCGGCCCGCTCCACAAGAAAGGAAGGAATTTATCCCATTTCGATAGATACTGCTGAGGCGTTTGGACCGATCCACAAGAAAGGAAGGAAGTTTCTGAATTAGAAGATACACGCTTACAATAAAGTACATGAGCACAAAGTGAATATAACCTTTACCGTTTCTCAGTTTTTCTTGCCAACAATTCAAGTGATAAGGATAGGCCTAAGATGTATTAAATTTCTAAAATCAAGTTCAAACATATTTTCAATTAATTAAGTCAATAGAATAAGTTCAAGTAACTCAGATATTGCATGATAAAAATCCTAAGTCTATCCGGACATAAACATGCTTCAGCTACGTATGGACTCTCATCACCTCGTGCGTACGTAGTACCCATAACTAGTAGCACATGACAATTAATATCACCTAGGGGTAGTTTCCCCCTCACAGGATTAGACAAGAGACTTACCTCGTTCCGAACCTCCATACCGGCTCCAAAGCTTTTCCAACAACTCAAATCGATGCCCATCGATCCAAAACTAGTCAATAAACGTGCAAATCCACAAATATATACTTTAATACTCATTATAATTCAATTTATAACAATTTCCAACTACGTTTGAAAAGTCGATAAAGTCACCCTCGGACCCACATGCCCGAATTTCAAAAAAATTTGAAGATAATCATTACTCATAACACTACGAACTCAAATATATGATTCCCAATTGCATGTCCCATTTTGTGGTCAAAATCCAAAAATACCATTTCTAGGTTTTTCTTCAAAATCCCAAATTTCTATAATTTTTTATGTATAAATCCATACATATACCATGTATTTATCTTGAAATAGGTGGGAATCACTTACCTTGTATTGCTTGACGAAAATCTCCCCTTGAAGAGCTCCTAAAATCACCCAAGTTGTGTGGAAATAGGTGAAATAAACTCAAACCCCTCTTTTAAAATATTCTACCCAGCACAATAGCCTTCTTCTTTGCGAATGCGGCACTGGCCTCTCATTCGCGAAGCACAACCAGCTTCAGCTTCAAATCCTCCTTCACAAACGCGAAGAGGGGATCGCGAACGCGATGTCTTTCCAGGTCTGATCATCATGAAAGCAGCGCCACACTCGCGAATGCGGAGCTCAACTGCCCAGGACTTCGCGAGCGCGACTCCCCTATCGCGAACTCATAGAGAAAAAACGGCCTAGTACAAACTCCTTCTTCGCGAATGTGGGACACCCTTCGCGTCCGCGAAGGACAAAACCAGCACTAGCAACAGCAACAACATAACGGCCAAACTTAGTCCAAAACCACCCCGAATCACACCCGAGGCTCCCGGGACCCCGTCCAATCACACCAACCTGTCCCAAAACATGGCGCGAACATTTTCTCGAGGCCTCAAGTCACATAAAACAACGTCAAAACTGAATCGCACCCCAATTCAAGCTTAATGAACTTTAGAACTTAAAACTTCTACATTCGATGCCAAAACCTATCAAATCACGTCCGATTGACCTCAAATTTTGCACGCAAGTCACATTTTACATTACATACCTACGCCAACTTCCAGAATCGGAATCCGACCCCGATATAAAAAATTCCACTCCCGATCAAACTTTCGAAAAACCTTCAAATTCCACCTTTCGCCAAATGACCCCAAAATGACCTACGGACCTCTAAATCCACGTCCGGAAGTGCTTCTAAGACCAGAATCACCATACGAGCTATTCCCAGGCTTGGAATTCCAAACGGACACTAATAGCATTAAAATACACATCAACCTAAATTTATGAAAATCCCTCCAAAATGCCATCTTTCCACAATAGGCGCTGAAACGCTCCCGGGACATTCAAAACCTGATCTGAACATACGACCAAGTCCAAAATCATCATACGAACCTGTTGGAACCTTCAAATCGCGATTCCAAAGTAGTTTCCTCAAAAGTCCAATGTTAGTCAATCATTCCAACTTAAAGCTTCAGAAATGAGAATTTTCTTTTCAAATCAACTCCGAACTTCCTGAGATTCAATTCCAACCACGCGTTCAAGTCATAAATGAAGTAAAGCTACTCAAGGCTTTGAACCGTCGAATGACGCGCTAGAGCTCAAAACGACCGGTTGGGTCATTACATTGAGAGAGGTTAAGGGAAGTTACCACTAAATCACAAACTCCCACTAAAGTGAACGTGCAAAAAGGGGAGTGGTAGGTTATCTTCCTTAACCACTATTACTCTGCCTATTTATGGTAAAGAGAAAACTCAGAGTTTTTTTGAAGCATTGGAATTTTCTCTCTGACTAATCTTTTCTACAAGAAAAATACACACAAGTTAGGACATCTAATTAGTGAAAGATTAACTTTGCTTCCTAGTGATTGTAGACTATATTACGCGATATAGATGTTGTTTACGCTCTAAGTTAACCATACTTTATTAATGTTTTAAGTGTTAAATATAACAAAATGCTCTAATTAAGGTTTTATGCTTTGCATGAGCTACTCCAGATTTGGAAGATAATATGGAGTGTTTTGGAGTCAAATATGTAGATACAACGCCAATCGAGAAGATCCCGGATGAAAACGAGCAAGAAAAACCGAAGAAAGACTGGGCAATAGTCCACCGCGACCACGATCGGGCCGCAGCTGGAACGCGGTGGAAAAATGAGCAGAACAGAATGTACATAAACCACCGCGGTCGCACCGCGGTTGGCCCACGGACGCGGGCGATCTGGAGACGGTTAGGAAAGCCTAAGGGTTTAAGTGTAAAACGTAGGAAACTTATACTAACCCTATATAAACTCAACAAACTCGCCCAAGTCAAGGTTAAGCTTATTTTAGACTTATTTGGAGGCAAGAACAAGTGGGAGAAAGATCAAGACACCATTAGAGTTTTTTCATTCTTCTTCCTTTATCATTATTTTGGGAATCATGAATTATTTTATTGCTTTATCTTATTTTAGCATGAATAGCTAAATCTTTAGTCTAAGGTTTTGATGGAACCTATTGAAGGATGAAACTCTTGCTATGTTAATATAGATTTTCCAAGTTTAATCTCTATTTGTTCAACTACGTTCTTGTTGTAGTTAACTGAAAGGATCCTCAATTAGTTGTGCCTATTTAGTATGTATTACTCGGGAGAGAGTGCATATTTAGGTAATTGTTTAACAACATCACTCCCGAAGTATGTGAGGAATCAATAACCAAGGGTTTAAAGGTGGAATTAGGGATAACGAAACCTTGGGTGCGATCTAAGTGAGTTGTAATAAAAGACAGCTAGCGTAACTCGGAAGAGTATGTCTAGTAAATTGTCGTAATTACTCGGGAGAGATTTACGGTAGGAAGAGTGCTCATGATCGATAGAGACGATTGGGCGAATTTATATGAACCATAGCAGGAATGGATTCCATCAATAGGGAAAATCATAACCATAGATCCTTCTCCTTATTGTTTACAGCCCATTCTTAGTTAGCTCTTAGTTAATAGAGTTTCATTGAGCACTAGTTAGTAGAAAAACAACCAATTATTATCAAAATATCTTGGAAGTTAGTACGTGGAATTGAGTGAGTCTGATAACTGTAATTGGTAGGTTAATTCCCTGTGGGATTCGACTCTGGGCTTAATACCCAAAATATATTGACAACGACCGTTTAGTCCTTTTTACAAGGCATAGTTGGGCATAATCACCTAATGATGCAAAGGATGATTTGGAACAATTATTTTGATGATGAGTTCCACGAATTCTACTACATTATTAAGATACATAACTCGTTGTTCTCGCACCTCATTTTTATCTGACAATGGCATCAGAGCAATGTATGGTGTATTCCGGTTTGAATACATAGTTGAATGAAGTAATTAGTTATCATTGTCTATGGCTGAAAAGTCCTTTTTTGTACGGCGAAAGCAATGATAGCAGGTCCGTAGTCCTACCTAATTTAATCAAAACTACTTTAATCACTATTAACAATCAGTTGTTTCCTCCCACGTGTCAAAGAAAATTTAATTGTTTATGGTCTTGGTGTTAGATTCTAGAAAGAAGATGAAATTGTGGCCTTCTTGATGCGAGACTAAATTGCATAGTTTAACATGTGATATACCTTATATTTTATGCACATTAATGATAAAAATACACTTGTTATGTGCTTAATGGAGTTTATTTCATGTGTAGGTGAAGTGGAGATGGAAACGGAGCTAAAGGGATGCAAATACGTCGAAAAA